>SSBO01000003.1:8908355-8962117 GCA_005281725.1 Wuchereria bancrofti
TTTTTTCCAGAGAAATAACTTCAACACATTGAATGACCTGGTGACATTTATCGGGATGCGTACCAATGTCTTTGAAGTGTCTTTTGATCTTGTCAGGAATCATTCACAAGAATTTCGCGAAATGTTCGGATATTTAATCAATTTCCTATGTGACATTGATCAGGCAAAGCGTAATGTGGATGTTGTAACTCAAGTGATCAAGAAATTTAATACTGTCAGTTAATACTACCGTATATTCACAAGTTTTTATGAGAGTAGCTCTTTCGATATGGTAACTATCGGCATTGCCGACTGTTAATTGATGAAGAATATTTTAAGAAATGAAATTTATGTTTTGCTAGGTTTTAATATAGGATTTTGTATCATGAAATATTTGGGTACGTGTATAGCCATGTACAACATAAAAATAATGAAAGACAAACTGAATAGCAGAATTTGTTAATCAGTAAATGGCTAACTTTTTGTGTCACAAATGTAATTTACAGATAGTTATACGGGAAGTTGGTAACACGGAAAAAGAAGTATGTCGCTTTTTAGAGAAGCATAGAAACTTTTTCATTTTATGCGGGAACAATATCGTTATGCTCAATCCAACATGCACAGAAATTCCATCAGCGTGGGAACGTAGAGCTTTACCCACTTATGACAGTGGCATAAGGTAATGAAAATGTTGATGGCTTCAGAAGTAATATCAAAATCGACCACTTTAAATTATCGCTTATTCGGATTTCATGAATGCTGTGAATAAGCGCTGGAATTCCATATAACATTGTTAGATTTTCCATTTCGTATTGCATCTTAACTTTTTATTAGAAATGGAAATAGTTTAATGACATAAATTTCTAAATTTGCTTCATGGTATAGTTTTTAATTTCCGAAGTGAGGAAGCTTTCAGATATGATAGAAGTATTGTTTTGGATGGTATAGGCAAAGTTGTTAGCGCAGTGAGTTGCACAGGCTATATTAAAATTGAAATAATTCGAGGGCCTTGGACGGCTCAAACGGTATTCGGCTTAAGCAAGAATGTATCAAATGAAGTGAATCTGGCAAACAAATATCCTGTAGGAACATTGGTAAGTTGACCTTCTATAATGTTTGGATATTATTTAAAATTGCTGAAATAAAGAATCTGATTTCTCTGCATGTAAAACATGAAATATTAAATTTTTTTAATGATTAGTTCTGATTTTTCAGTTCTTTTAATTGAAAGTAATTAAAATTTTCATTGGACAGATGAAAATCAGGTATAGTACAATTGTTTAGTGCTCAACAATTATTCATGGAGCCAAATTTTATGAAAAACCTAAATGAAAAAGATATTCATTGATTTTTTTGCAGGTGAAAATCTTGGCGTATCGAGCATACGAGGCATGTCATCCTTGGACAGCTACAAAAGTGGTTTTGGCTGACGATCGTGATGATATATGGTGTGTTGGAGAAACAGGAAGAACGGACAGATTGCTTGAAAAATATCAGCTGAAGAATCGCAGTTGTATGTGTTGTTCCGACATTAGTTTTAATCTTTTAGAATTTTAAAAATAATTAAGTATTTGCATAATTATTGACATAGGACGATGAATGAGTTTCCAGTGTTCATTAGTAATTATGAGCTGCAGTAACCGAAATTGGATACGCTAACAACATTGTGTCGCCAACTGCAAAAATCGCCGAAATGAAATCATTTAATAGCAGTCCAAATCGAACATTGAAAACAAAATCCGATAAAGGCAGTATGAGTCCACGGTTTATGATAAAATCAGTTAATGGAGAAGCAGAAGAAGCTGGAGCATTTAGAAGGAATTTTGTCAATATTGAAGCAAATATGCAAATGAATTCAAATTATTGGAAGTTTTACAATGATGTTATTCATGATGAGATAAGAAAAAGGCAAGAAGTGGATGAATGTTTGCGTGATGGCGCCAAAACATTTCGACAAATATTCAACAAACTTATTGAAGGGTAATGTTTGCATTGATTTACGGTTGAATTTGTTTTTATTTGGCCAGTAATTCCACTAGATATAACTTTGCTGTACATTGCTTTAACTCCTACGAACATAAACTATAATAATTTGAAATGAAACATGGGAATTCTTCTACATTTTTATTCATACATATGATAGATATTTATCGTTTGAACTGAAAGAGGTTTAAATTTTCATTTTCAAACTTTAAATTTCATTTTCTTTTTCTGGATATTTTTAGATTATTATTTTTAGTGATACTTTTGCTTACTACTCCTATATGGTTGATTTTATCGTTGTCCGCTCACATCTCTACGAAATATTAGATGATTATGTTCGGATGACAAGCTACACATTTCGTACTGAGATGCTTAAATTTCTTCGTTATATCGATGAAAAATCCAGGGAAAACATTACCGTAAATACGTTACGTAAATTGATTAATGTAAGCGTTCCTTGACTTATCAAAATTTATTGGCATTATTTATTTAAGTAAAAAAAAAAAACAAACTATGTCCTAGATTTCAAACAAGAACTAGTAAAAAAATCTAGAGATAAATCATTCCAAAATTTAAATCTGAGAACCAGAAATCTTAATTAACTATTTCTTTTTACACTCCAGATAGGTAGGTGAGAGATTTTGTCGTGATACAAGGTAAATAATAAGCCATAACGACTACAGGCTAGTGATGGTGATTTCATGGAGGAATTGCTGAGTTATGCTAGAAATGCAGACATATTTCTGAAATTCATCGAGAAGCATACGTCACTCATTGAATTAGCTGAAGCTTTCGGTGAGCAGTTTATCTTCTTAAGAGGCACTTATATTAGCGATTGCAACATTTTCATACCTAAATTTCATTTCCCACGGTCTCTTCCTAGCTGAATTCTTATTTTATCTCTGCTAATATAATTGAATTGTGTTTATTACTTAATTTATTGTGAAATAATCTTAGGAATTTTGAATGGTGTTTTTAGCGTTTTTTTTTTCTCTCTTTTTGCTAGGATTTGTAGTTAGAAATAGTGGATGAAAGGCGTTTTCTCTTTGTACTGTTTCTCTAAAGTTGATCTCATGTAATATATTTAAGTATACAGTGTTTATTGTTCGTTTATGCTGCAAATTAAAGAAAAGTAAATAGTCTGCATGTGTCAAAAAAAAACCTCTTTTTAAAAACATGTTTAAACATATTTTTCACGAATTCAATGATTTGGGTTCTAGAAAAAATGGAAAATTAGGGCATGAAATTGAGAATGTCATGAAAGTAAAGATATCAAGATATCAGTTGTAAGTTTGAGTGCACGGGTTGTAGTAATGAAGTCATTACTATGGATTTCTTTTTTTTTTTTCTTCATATGTGATAATTTATATATGTTGTGAATTAAATTGATGGAACTAAATTCCTATGCTGTTTGTAAATATCTGTATTAATGCATATATAATAAGGAGTTTTAATGAGATTTTCGATGTGGTACTTCATACCAATATTGTTTAATTGTTCAGTCAGTAAACCGTATATGTACTTCTTGTATACATTATATCAAAGATAAGGCAATACTTAAACTTAATCATAAAATCCTCATAATTACAAATGATGAACAGCTGTTTTTTTTATATATATATTTTCTAAATGTAAATAAAAGCTTCAAGACAAGGTATATATTACCAGAATTCACAAAGATATCTTTTCTTTACATGTTGTCCTTCAATTTCATCGTTTCAGGGTCAGACTCTTTTTTCCTTTTTTTTTCATGATAAAATTTTGGGTTTTTTTATTTCAGATATCTCTTCCGAAAATCATAATACGATGGCCACATTCACATTTTGCTTAAATACAGTAAGGGAATTAAATAGGAAGTTTAAAGTTTTTAAATATTTGCAATGAATTATTGTTGGTGATTAGTTGAACGAAGAAACTGAGTCTGAAAGTGAAATTTAAGCTTTTATGAAATGTCAAAAAAACACACAAAGGTATTGATAAAATGTGATCAGTACAAATCGTAGATGAATATTAGTTTCGTGGATGTTATGCATTAAAATATCATCAAAAGAAAGTTATGGTCAAATTGATACGAAAATTATTTAGTGCAGGTAGGATGACCTCCTTATACAACAAGCAATATACATAAACAAAGTATATGATTTACAATAAGAAGTTGACCTGCCGAAAGAGAAATCAATCTAACAAAGAGCTATTGGTCTGATTTACAATCAAATCTAATTACTAGTTGATAAGCCACAAAGGACATCAGTTAAGCAAAAGTTGTTAACCTTAAGAGATTGTATTATTACACAGAGACCAAAATTGCCTTTTCTAATTCATCTCTCTAATCACTAATTTTGATAATTGGGACTATTTTGTATTCGATATCATTATTTTTGCTCCAATTACAGAACTGATAAGTTTATGAAAAAGCAAACACAGAATGCAAGCATGTTTATTTAAAATAAGAAAAACAAATTATTCTAGGTATTCTATAGTGATATCGTATAACGATAACTTTTCAACGCTTATAAATTTGTTATTATTTGCCAGGAAAATTTCTAGAAAAATGATAAGTTTGTTATCCGACTATTATTAAATTTTAATAACATTAAGAGTGTTACCAATCTAAATTATGCCTCAATTTACTAAATTATATCAGAAATGTAATAATTTATTTGATCTAAAAAAAAAGTGTACCCGGAACAATTTGTTTGCTCATAGATTATTTGATCAGTCCTTTTTCCATTTACAAATTCAGTAAATAAATTTCTTCCCTTGAAATGGTTCTTTGTTTCTGAAAAAAAATAGAAATATAATAGAGAAATATATCGATGATTGTAAAAATGTTGTAAATGAACTCAGTCTTTCAAAACTAACTGAATTATATCAATTATAACTGAACTGAATTATAACTTATTGGAAATATTAAAGAATTCATTCAAATTAGGAAGTAAAAAATTTTAGGATTCTTTTTCGAAATTACTTAAAATTCCGAGTTTGATTTTTCTTTTACTTTTAAATTAATCTTTTGTTTACAAAATATTGAAAAATTTACATTTTTTCAGTATTTATGAATTGGATCCAATTGATGCAATTCGACAGTTAGAAGCATTTGCAGATGATAAACAAGCTTGTAAGAATATACGACTTGGTGACATCTATGCTGTGATGATTGCATACAATGTTCACAAGGCAAACTACAAAAAAGTTCATATTTAGAATTTCAAAAAAAAAAAATTAGACAAACATTCGTTTTTTTTTAATTAATTAAAAAAAGGAGGATGGAATTTTGTAAATTTCTAGGCTTATTCACTGGTACAGCAATTGAAAGATCGTGAACCAAGCATTGAGCTAAATCGTTATGTCAACAAGGAAATACAAGATATCATTTGTGAAAAATTGGAATTATCATCTTTCATCACTGATGACAAAAATTTATCAGAATGTGGTAATGATCAACAATTTGCTAATGATGAAGAAGTGGATTATAGCTATGCAATGAAACGAAATTTTCAATAAAATAGCAAACCTATTCGACGATAATTTTGAAATAGCAAAAGAAATTGTTTTTTAATAGAAAATAAATATTTTCAATTCTAACAAAAACATTCATATATAATTTCTCGTATTTCTATCACGCCAATCCCATACTTTTAATTTTATATTTTTAGTATTAAAATCAAATGAATAAATTTGTAGCAATTTTTTTGCCAAATTAACTTTTCGTTCACATTTTGATTTATGCGTCAGATTTAGCAAATTATAAATGCATTAAAATAACTGTTAAAGTAAAAATAACTGCAAAAATAACAAAATAACTGTAAAAGCTTTATGGCTAAAGCATTTCTGAAATCAAACATTTAAAATTAGAATTAGAAATAAAATTTTAAGTTAGATATTAATATTCGGCTATTAATCTCAATGAAAATTAAATGCTAGCCAGTATTTTATTTTGACAAATGAGTAAAAGAATTTAACTTTCACTCGGATTGTATACAAAAATCTGAATGAAAGAAACATTAAAAGTGGAACACTTCATCAAAATGAATTAAATTGTATTTTCATTTTTTGTTCTTTTTTTTTCAAATTTAAAAAAAATTTTTTTTTTTCAGAAAAGGATGATGTTTAAGAATAGCTGAAAAAATATGCATGAGATAGATTTGAAAGTTTGAATGGAAAAAAATTACTACAAATCATATCACAGTATATACTTGAATACTGTAAAAAAATGAAAAAAGAACACAATTCTTTAAATTTGTAGAATTCATACATTTTGTTTGAAAATTGAATTTAATATTGGAATGTAATTGACTGAATGAATGTGAATATGTCATGCAATTCGATTATGATAAGATAAAGAAGTTAACTTAAACTTGATAAGCTTAATCACTGCTAGTTCGTATAATTTATATGAAACTTTTTATAAATAGCATATGATAGTTCTCACAAATACATTCATAAATCTAAAATAAGAAATACATTTCAATAGGAAATATAAATTATCTAATCCATACATTTAAAATAGAAAATATATTTAAACAGGAAATATAAATTATCTAATCCATACATTTAAAATAGGAAATATGAATTATTTCAGAAATAAACTCTCCTTCTGTTATGAAAGTTGGGGTTCAGTTTGAATATAACTTTCGTATGCTCAAAGGCCTTCCTTGTTTGTTATTGTAGTTGGCATAGACGAATGCGTCGAATCTGTTGTAACGATTTTATTCGCTAGCAACCACAATATATAGGTATAATCTATAGCAACAATATCAATAATTTCGTAGAGTATCTACAAATTTGGGGAAGAAAATGGATAAATGGATAAATTGATGGGGAAATGAATGGGGGAATTGTGAGTGAGGGAGGGCAACCGAACTGTAGCTTGCTGGTAAAGAAAAAAACTGATCAAGACAAAGGACTGGAATCCTTATATAGTGGGCATTGACTTGATTATTGATTAAACAAGAGCATGATTATTGATTAAGGAGCTATCAAAGAGATGGGTTTTTGTAGTTTCCCAAAGGATGACTATCAGCTTAGAAGACCTTTTCGACATTGCAAGCAAATTTAATTTGGAACAAAGGAGTAATTTTTAACATATTAAACAACATACATACCCTTTGTTATCAGATGAAAATGTCTAGAAAAGCAGGTAAGCTCAACTACAGTGGGAAGATGAGTGTTGAAATAATGGTTGCTTACATGATGTATAATTTGAAACAGTTTTACATTATAATGTTCAGTTAAGACAAATTTTAGTATTATGGATTAATACAATTTTATTTGATATATTTTGTAAGTTATTTGGAGGTTCGCGAGATTATTTCGAGTTTCGCGACACCTTCAATAGTTTTACATAAGTTTATCATATCATTTGCATCTCTACTAGTCACTACAGTTCAATTTTGCTAATATCTGTTAAACATTTATCAATTAAAAACAATCATAAACACAATAATTTCGTAGAAAAAAATTTGCTACAATTAAAAGCAAATTGAAGAAAAAGCAAATAAATGGAATCTAATTTGAATTTTTTTTATTTTGCCTTTTTTTTCTATTTTAAAGTAAATATTTAGTGAAAACACGTAAAGCTTTGTTCAAATGAGAAAAATTTTTATTCATATCATTTAAAAACTTTATTCACAAAAACAATTCGTGCAATATAAATATGCGTAAATATTTTTAATTAGCCCTAAATATGTGAATTGAAGCAGCCATTTAGCATTCATATTTTTTTTCTTTGTTGAACAAATAGTACAGCAATGATTAGTTTAAGAACCCAATTGAAAATATTTATCGTCGCAGGCATAAAATATCTGTAAATTATCCATGGCTTACAAAATAAGTTTTATTGGATTTTTTAATATAAATTTTCACTTCATTTACTTCATATTATTCATGTCTTGGCAAATAAACTTATCTTCAGTGCAATATTATTGAAAATTATTTTTGAATTAAGAAATCATAAAATTTAAACTACTGTTCTTTTTATTGTCTCTTTTGGGTTTATTTTATTCTAAATTCAAATGTTTGTTTTATAATTTTGTGAAAATGTGACTCAAAATTCTAAAATAAACCAAAAACTACATATGTTTTAATTCTTACTGTATATATTCCTTACTGTATATTTTAATTCTTACTGTATATATAAGCCAAAAACTACATCTTTTAATTCTTATTGTATATTAAAATACGATATATATTAAAATATGTATATTAAAATATGCATAACATTCTTAATGTTTCGTACTATAATCATTTTAATAACAAATATCTCGCTAATTTCAAATAATTTGACGCTAATTTCCCATAATATTTGATAATACCGTAAGACTTAAGAAGTTTTAACAATTTTTCTCGGAAGAATTTGTTAACATTTGACATTATTGAGCAATTTCAGCTTAATATTATAATTTTGCAGGAAAAAACAATTGTGCTAATTCTGTCATTTATTTTCAAAACTACTTGCTCTTCATTTTATATTTATATACATATTAATGGATTTTGCTACTAATCAGACGATAACTGAAAATGTGAATATTACGGCAAACAAAAAAAAGTTACTACCATTTGCCGATTATTTTTTACGTACGTATGCGTATTTGATTGTCGGTACGGTGCTCATAATGATCAACATTCCCGTCTCTCTGCTTGTGATAACTCGTAAAGCACTCAGGTCAATCGATTTATCTTATCAAAATATTGTGAAAATACAACAGTGAGCATAGTTTGATTAGCAGTATCATTAGAAAATCTGTTACAAATAAAACAAAAAACATTTCAAACTATCACTTCGATCACTCAAAATAATGCGCAAATATCATATGGAAAAGTTGAAGTATTCAGGAATTCTTACTTAGTTCTTGGAATTGTATTCCTCAACAATGGATTTCTCGGGATCAGTTCGGTATTACTGGGAGTAAAGCGACTAATCGATACCGCTGATGGAGAACGGATTATCGATCACCACGAATGTGTGTTGAATGTTCGTTTCTTTATTTGAAAAACAACGGAAATCGTTGACTTTCGCTGCTATTCTACGAAATTAAGTTAAAATATTGCAAAATAATAAAATTTGACGAATAAAATTTATAAGTCCACTGGACATAACGGAAACGGATTAAGCATTGCGATGAAGTAATAAATGTATTGTAACAACCGTTGACAAACGGATCTAACAATTAAAATTTCAGGTGCCAATCTTTCTTTTCACGACGGAATTTCTGAGTGGATGGAGTCTGTTGATGAATAGCGTAGAAAGACTTTTCGTCGTAGCACTCCCAATATATTATTACACTCACAACACGCGAATAACTTATTCAATTATTGTCGCACACTACGGAATTACTGCCACCGCGGTAATTACTGCTGTCACCGCAAGTTTGATTGAACCAGCTCGGCGCATATCTAATTATTGTATGTAAGTGACATTTTGATTTTTACTGTATCTTTTGTCACCATACTCATCTAATGAGACACTTTTCAGCATAGAACAAATACCAATGTTGAAATCGAATTCTAATATTATTAAATGATTCCTTTACTTCGAAATCCATAACAAGACAACCATTCCAGGCTTCAATACGCGTATTCAACACACTTTTACGAAGCGCTACTATTACTGTCCTCTTTCGCTTCAATGATGAGTGTTGCTCTTATGATTATTGTGGTTGTCATCCTGAGAAGGTATGGCTTTTAAAATATTTCTAATCGTAGAAATGAAATTGTCCTATCATTGAGTGATACGGTCTATTGCTCCATTCTTTTGCTTCATAAACAATGTCAAAATTCAATTATTCATTAAGCGGAATTACCACGTCTAAAGTAATACTTATTACTCAATACTAACTAAAACGACAAAATTGTAAAAGTAAATCAAAGAAGCACACGATAGCAGAATTATTGCATATATCTTTCGGAGAATGCGTAACATATCAAACTGCTTCCTCTTTACGCTGTTCACGTCAGGTAGCAAACGTCAACAAGTCAAATTCAAAATATGAATAAATCGTTATTATTCCTAGGAATTTCGGTGCGCAGTACCTTTCAAGCAATTCGAATAATCGCAATTTGTCACGTTTTCTCAAAAATCAAAAGCGATACACTCAGACGGCACTGATCTCTTGCTGTTTCACATTTTGTACGTTATTGCATGGATTTTTATGAGCAGTTCTGATGAAGGCTAAGTACTTCAAAACATTGCTATTCCTTCTGATTTTAGAAGATAACTTTGATCTGTGATTTCTTCAGCCTCCGGGTAACCGAAAAATTACGGGAAATTGTACTTGAACCTTTTAGGAATGTAGTGAATTTTATAAGTATTTCCCCTTTTTTTTTTTACTTATTGCTTTTATTACTTATTTCGTTACTTTTATCTTTATAGTTTTCGTGGTGGTATCAGCAATAATAGAACGTATTTGCGAGGCAGATCCTTCTGCAACGTCGCATATCATTTTGATGGTTTGCGTTTACACACGTCTACTGAATTCCTTCAATTTGGTGACATTATTTTTGTGTCGTCAAAAAGATTTTCAGCTTGTTGTAATTCAATATTTTAAATGCATATTCTATGGACAGAAACATGTCCAATCAGTCACAACTGTTGGTTTTGTAACACGAATAAATCAGACCGTTTCCTGATTCTATAAGATTAGTTAACTGATTATCAGTCCTATTTGATCACTTTTTTTTTTAACAAAGACTATTCTGAAAGATCTTTTGATTGCATAGATATCATTCCAGAAAATTCCTAACATAAGTCTGAAGATTAGAAAATTGCAATAAAACTTGACTATCAATAAAGAAATGTTGTAAAACATTATTTATGAATGATTAGTCTTGCCGCATAACATTTTCATATTTTCGGAATCGTTGGCTGTTCAGTTAGTAACTTCAATCAAATAATAATAGTCATTCATATAAAAGCTTTCGTTAATTTCTTCAATTTCAAAACTTGTTTACTTCTCCATAAATACTTTAGTTCATCCTTACTGCGGTAATTCAAACTCTTCCGCGCAAGCGCTATTGTCATGGGCATGTCTTTATTTTTTCTTTGCGAGTTATGCTGGCAGAGACATAAGATCTCCCATGCCAGAGCTGTCTCAATCGAACAGTCAAAGAAAATGTGTTCACAGTCAGAATTGGCTTATTAACGATTCTAATTCTAAATTCTAATTCGATTCTAATTAGAAAATTCTTTCAGCCTATAAAGCCATCTTTATAAGAAAGAGACATTCTAGAGAGATATGAAAAGATATAAATTTATAAAGCCCTGCAGTGACATGTAAAGCACGAAACGCAGCTGGAAGAGCAAACCCAATTCTATAGAATCGATCCTTCGAAATTAATTTAGGAGGTGACAACCTTGTGTAGCAAAATCCTAAATAACCAAATAGCCTTATTCAAGGACACCACTGATTGCTGCACATAAAAGTTATCTAACGAAAGCTTATCGCCACCTTTCATCCGGTTGATATCCAATGGACATTTTTTGAGGAGTTTGGTAAAAGATAAAGAAAGGAAGGCATAAATTTGCCTTCAAAAGTGTATTCAGATCAAAATTTGCATATTGGGAGATCAGAACTACGTTGGACTTTAGACGTTCTGCACGTCGTTCTGCTCTAATTGCCTGCGAGCTGTCACGACTTAACATTGACATTGTTCAACTTAATGAACTAATTTATACGCTCTGTTGGTTGGGCAATCTGAAAACCGAAAAGCACCACTCAGTAGTTGATTTCATGATTAAATCACCGTTTCCAAATTTAAAACATTTTGACAGGAGTCAGATTTCGATTCCGATTGCATTATCTCCTTATGCTACCCACTGCATAACAAACAACACATTCTGCTTTTCAGAATATATGCACCAACCTGCTACGTCGTTTCACCCAAATGTCCTTACAGATGACAAAAACATAATTACTGATGACTCAGAATAGGAAAGGACTGAAAGCCTGGAAAGGAGTACTAAACAGGGATGCTGGTTTTACGGTTCAGCAGAAGGACAGCCTGAAAACAACCTGAGTACATCCTCATTGCCACCTCATGTCCGAACAATACCCGGCGCAGAATGTCATACAAATAAAAGAACAGTCCGTTCATCGGGTACCTCGCTGGGGCATCTTGCCCATGTAAGGAAAACAGTGTTGCATACAGTAAACTCCAATAGAAACTTCGAGACATCTAGAACAAGTGATGATCAATCCAGTGGGATAGATTCAGTTACACGAACACTCCAATTACCACAAGAAATTCTACGAAGCTCTGACAGCACTATGGGCGCACTACGCTCAAAGTTCCCTACCCGGCGCAAATGGTCAAATGTCTCTCACAGACAACCTTCGTTCTAAATCGATCGATGTTGAACACTTTTAGTGCCAACAGTGGAATGAAAGGTTCAGCAGTTCGTCACATTAGCTCCTCCTACTACGGAGAAACTGTCAGATGAAACAGAGAGATGCAGTCATCAGCCCTTTATAAGAGAGAAAGAACAAAAGTCAAAGTGTTCGATCTATGCAAGTCACAAATCAGTCACATATTTGAACCCTTCCCAATAATTAGTGTGGGAAATGACCGCCGGGAAAATAGAATTATAATAGAGAAATATATCGATGATTGTAAAAATGTTGTAAATGAACTCAGTCTTTCAAAACTAAACTCCCATTATTCTCGAGTTCACTCGATGAGCGGTGCTCTTTCACTCACATCAACCCAACAATCAACTCTCTATTCAACATTATACGACAACTGTCAACGAATAAACCCTCCATTAATTAATGAAACATTTATCACAACTATTCATCTTTGCTAATCAGTAGGACAACACTTTGACCTCAACAAAACTAAATAAACTTTTACAACAAAGCAGCGTTCCCACCCTCTATCTGCACTGTTCTTCAGCACATGATCATTCAGAAGTTCACGACAGACCTCCAGGAAGGCCAGAAGTCCACGACAGACCTCGATGAAGGCCAGAAGTCCACGACAGATCTCGACGAAGGAACTAAGAGTAATCGATAGACTCATGCAAAACCTAAACCTTAAATCACTTTGGTCTGAGAATTGCATTTTTCAACTGAAAGTTAATTTGAAGACAACATTAGCTCTAACAGTTCGTACCACAGAGAGAATGTCACCTTCACATGAGCACAGGCAAATCAAGACGGAATCTAACGGTTCGATTATTTGGGAAACATCAATTCTGACAGGGACAGACAAAAGAGTGACAGAGAGATAGACGATAGATTGACAAAGAGATGGATAACAGATAAGTAAAGATGTACGGAGTATTCGAAAGATTCATTAAAAGAGTATGGGAACAAAGTTACACGAAGAAAAATACGAAAAATTGGTGGGTAGAGAGCATTGTACTGCCTACCCTTTTATATGGATCTCAAAGAAATTCCTTGAATGGTTTCGTTAGTGTCGTCTTCGTACAATCTGTCTCTCTGTCACTCTATTGTCGAAAATGGTGACCAATGTCACCATTTTCGGGCAGGTAAAGGTCACCAATGTTGAGGACATGTCACTTGGGTCAAAGTCATGCTGGGTGGGAAATTATCGCCTAAGATACTATGCAGTAAACTCGCCAGTAACTATCGCAGTCTCTAAAGAGAGGTACAGAGATTCTATGGGAGAATCTTAGTCGTGGACACACGTCAGTGAGGGAGACGGGAGACAACGCTGTTTCCGTGTTTGTAAACGTACGTAGGATTTGTATTTTATTTGGGATACGAATTGTTTTCGATATGGAATTAACTGATAAAACAAAGTTGTTCTTACAGATTTTCTTTATGTATATCATCGTATAAACATTGGATTCAAATTTGGATCAGTGATGAAATGTGACATTGAAATAAGGCTATACCATCACGATATTTTTCTTTTTTATTGATTTCTTATCATTATTGATTTCTTATCAGATCTTTTCCATCAATTAATTAATCATTGGAAAAATCGAAAATCAAAGTTTCTTACCGATAGAAAATCAATAAATGGATGAAACGACTGATTAAGCAAATTATCAAATCAAATGGAAATTAATTATTGCAAAAATAGGAACAGAAAATAATATTCTTCATCGGATAAGTTAAAATGAGAAAAGTGAAAAAGTAGGAAGAAATGATCTATCTGTCTTTCACTGATAAGAGAGGTCATAATAAGATGATAACCGTTACTGCAAATTTGAACATGTCAGATTAGAATGGCATACATGTTTTACTGTAGAAGATTTATCAGTAGATGGCGTTATTTACTTGAGAAAAATT
The DNA here is from genome assembly GCA_005281725.1 of Wuchereria bancrofti. Lineage (NCBI taxonomy): Eukaryota > Metazoa > Nematoda > Chromadorea > Rhabditida > Onchocercidae > Wuchereria > Wuchereria bancrofti. Next base: position 8,922,575 of record SSBO01000003.1, read on the forward strand.
ATTTACTTGTTATAAAGTTATTTACTTGAGAAAAATTAATTTCAAAAAAAAAAAAAAAACAATGACAAATTCTGTAAAGCAATTTAAACCATTAATCCTTTGATTTTTGATTATTTAAATTGATTTTGCAAAATGTGAAACGAACACATTGAACTATTAGCATATTAAATCAATTATTCAGCTCATCATATTAATGCATTTTATCATTAATTAATAATTACTACATATATATATTTGCTTATCATAATTAACTTATGTATATTTTGATAGTATTCACATATTATTTATTGCATTCAATCTTTTAAATTTTCTAATTTAGACTAATTAAGTACTTTTATTAACCTTACTTTTCACTTTTTGTATTCACTTATTAATAAGTTAGTAAAATATTTTATTTTTTTGTTATTACTTTCTTTGTCATTAAAAAAAAGTAGTTAGTATGATTTATATGTTTATTCTTATTTCAATTATAAATTGCTACTATCAGTGTCTATCTCACTTAAAACAGACTTATATGTAATAAGTAAATATAATTTTCTTACAAATGATAGAAAAGTATATGAAGATAAAAAAAGTAATAAGTAAAAAATGAATAGCAGACAGAAATTAAGTAGAAGTAACGGTAAGAATGATCAAAATGTTAAATTAATACACAAAATTATTTGCAAAATTTACAAAAAAGGGAAAAATGGAAGATATAAAAGTAACAAAAAAAAAAGTTACAATTTATTAAAAAAGTAATAATTTATTATTTTAAAAAAGTAATAAAAAAGTAATAATTTATAAAAAAAGTAATAATTTATGAAAAAGTGAAAATTAAAAGATTAACAAAATATGCAATTAATCAAATGTAACAACAAAACAATCACCAAATCTAAAAAAAAGAAAAAAAAATGCATGCAATAAATCAGTACGAATACTATAAAAATGTATATGGGAGGTAAAAAAAAATGAAATAAAATATATACAAAAAATAAACTAACAAAAGATTTGCTAGGTAGAAATAATTAGTGAAATTGTGAAATTAATGGAATTGTTAATGAAATTAACGGTGAAAATAAAAAAAAGAAAGAAAGAAATTATAATGAAATTAAAATTAGTGGAATCAATAAAAAAAATTGCAAAAAAGAAATTAACAGAAAATAACTGGCGAGAGCATAAAATTAATGAAATTAACAAAAAAAAAAAAAAAAAAAAGGAAAAAGGAAACAAAAACAAAACAAACGAACGGACAAGTAAACAAAAAGTGCAAAGAATTGCAAGAAAACACTATAAAACAAATTTTTTTTTGTCAAGAAATTATTATTTTTATATCTTCCGTTCCTTTTTTTTTTTTTTTTTTTTTGTAAATTTCGAATTATAATTTTGCACAATAGTTCAATAAATAATGATTAATGCAAATTTAAGAGACAGCTAATGAGCAAAATTAAATAGAAAATAAGTCAAAAAGTGAAATTTACTCAAAAATACATATCAAGTAAAAGAGAGATACAACTAGTAAAGTTAGTAAAAAGAGTGGCAAATTAGAAAATGAAATTGGCAAAAATAGATGAATAGCAATTAAAAAGCATATCGTAAATAAAATGAAATGAAAAAAGCAAACAATGAATAAAGTTATGAGAAAAGTATGCAATAGGTATACGTAAATAAAAATTGAATCGTAAATGAAGTATATAAAAATAACATGGAACGAAAAAAAAATTAGCAAATAATAAAGTTATGACAAATAAAATTAATAAAATTAAAAAATCTATTGATTAAGTTGTGCTATAATAGCAATATTTCATTAACTTTACTCATTTGCTAAAAACTTTATTATTTCATTAACTTTATTATTTTCCATAAATACACATGAAATTAATTTAATTTGCAAATACATGAAAAGAGTAAATTGAGAGATTAAAGAGAGAATTGTAAAATTGTATATCAAATTAAATCAAAATTTACTGCTACTGTCATTTTCTAGAAACATTCATAAAATGTTTTAATTTCCTATTGCTGATAATAAGAAGATTAAAAGGTCAATTTTGTGTGAATAATACTATCAAATTGTGATCATCTTATGGATATTAATTTGTTTAGCACATTAAAAAATCGATGTTCAAATTTTTTTTTTTGATATTTTGGTATAATTGAAAATATTAGATGAAAAAGTAATGAAGAAATAAAGTAACAAAAAGTAATAAAGAATGCCGCAGAACAAAGAGTATTGTAACGACAAACACAATGACACACTAAAAGAAAGGAATGACTCATATGTGAAATTTTGATATCTCAACGTTTTCCATTTTCAGGAAGAGAGGTTTCAGTGTAGAATCATTTGATTCAGGAAATCAGGTCAAATTACCAGGACCTGCACCGGATCGGCCAAATCATTTGGTTCATGAAGTCAGATCAAATTACCAGGACCTAAACCGGATCGGCCAAATTGCTATGATTTTGGTGTGGCCACATATGATTTTATATGACCTGAAATGACCTGAAACAAAAAGACCCTCAAGTGTAAGTATCGTTCTGTTCTCTTTATTTTCCTCTGTCCTTTTGGTTTTGCTATGTTTTGCTACATGTTTATACCTGTCTTCGTGTCATATTCAGATTACATAAAGAAATGTATCTTTCATTCCATTTTATTTCAATTAATATTTTAATTAATGAATATTTTCAGATATACGCAGAATGGTTTGTTGAATATGTTGGATCGTAATCGTAGAATAAAGGATATGCCACAGAAGTTTCAACATTTCAGTGGGAAATTTGATGTGATAATATGCTTGGAGGAGAGAGTGTATGATCAGGTGAGATTCGTTTTCATATCTTTGCTGATTACCAATTTGCAATGAATGATAGCAAAAATTGTGCTGGGCCATTTGTGACATTATGAATTTCTTTCGAAAGGTCGGTCAACATTGATGCAAATTGCACTGTAAGCTATTTTATTAATCAGTTTTGATAGTTTGTTGGATTAATATTTTTATTCTTATTTATGTAAGCTAAAGAAGTGTTTTGTTTTAGATAGTGGAAGATTTACAGATGCGTGACACAAATGAAGGTGACAGTGTCCATGTCATCAATATTGATATACAGGATAATCATGAAGAAGCTACAATAGGAGCATTATTTGTTTACGATTTATGTTTACGATTTAAGGTTTGTATATTGAATTGCTTTCTCGTTTTAAGTATCACTACGGGAAGTAGCAAGTTGCTAAGCATTGCTTCATATTTCAATATGTTGTCACTATTGCTTCCTGTGTATCAAAAGAAATTCCTTTTTATGCAAGTAAACTTTTAAACTATTAAATTTAGATTTAAAAGAAACTTTTGTGAGTCACTGATAAAAATGCTTGAAGCTGTATGGATAGGTTGGTTCAGATTTTCAAATAGAAGAAATAAAACCTTTATTTAGTTCATTTTTTTAAATTAGATTTTTTCTTTTTTTTTTTTTTAATAGTTTGCTTGCATAAAAATTCATATTGCCTTGCTAATGAAGGTTTGAAATGTAACTTTTTTATCTTATTTCACAATATATTATTTAGCATATATTTATGTAAATATTTCAGAGCAGTGAAAACTTAAATTTCTTGCTTAATTTGGATAACTTTTATATTTTAGAATGTAGTGTATGATATAGGTCACGAAACTTAATCAGATTTTTTAATTAAAAATATTGTTGTCCTGTGCGTTCTCGAAAATATGCAGTTTTATGTTTGAAAATTTAAGCTTTATGCATCAAAAATTTTACTTCAATTATATTTAATTTTTAACAATCAAAAACAAGAGTAAGTTACTACTTATGAAGTTGCTACTTCTGCTTTAACATTTTTTTTAAAACAATTTATTCAAAACTTCCGATTAATTTCTATCATTTAGTAACATTCCTCAATTTTGATAATTAATTGAAACAGAAATGTGTTAAAAAAAAAAATGAAAAAGAAAAAAATCACTTAATTTTCTTAATTCATTTAACATCGTTGCAAATTATTTATGCTATTTTTTTGCAAATCAAAAATTTGATAGAATTTCATTTCATTCTTGTTTAAAATTAATAAAACAAAAAAAGCAAAAAAAAGAAAGAATAGGTAAGCATACATTGTAAAATATAATTGGCAGTGATTGCGAGATACCAACAAATTATACTTTCAACACAGGCAGCTGATGCATCTTCGAAAACAAATTAATTTTTTTGAGAATGTATTGGTTTGTTATCATAAATTTATCTTTTCCATTCTGATTATCAAGACATTTCACTTTGTTATATTCAACTAACCAATTGTAGTTTGATAAAATTTATTTTCTTTACTAAATTAAGAATATTTGAATTGATTTTAGTTGAATTATCATTACAAATATTCCTGTAGTAAATCATTTTTAACTACAAATCATAGATACTTAGTGTAATATTTTAGTTTAATAATTTTAAATTCTAAATGATTTGTTAATGGATGAATAATTTTTTGTGAAAGTATTAGCATAAAAATATATGATTTTGAGCGTTAAAAAAAATATATATGTGTTATTTCTTGTATGATATAAATGTATGATAGAATTGTAATTTATATTGGATAACTTAATGAATAAATAACTTAATTTTTCCTTTTTCCAAATTTTCAAAATTTATTTGTATTATAAAATTTTACATTAATAAATTTTTTGATTTTGAAATGAATATAAAGAAGTAATTATATTTTTATTTATTCAATATTTTATAGCTAACATTTTTATAACAAACATACTCTAAAATTTACTCTAAAATGTTAATGCATCAGTAAACTTATGCATATGTTTCATTTATTTGCATTTTAAAAAAAAAATAAAACCAATGAATAAATTTCAACATTTCTTAAATTTGCCTTTTATTGTAGGATAAATTTCATGCATAATTTACTGTTGTAATGACAGAAAGTCTCTTTTCTAGAGCTAATTTGCATATTTATTGGCCTAGTAGGAAAAAATTTCGTTATTGGCATATTTTATGTAAGAGAAAATTTTCTTATTGACATATTTTACAGGCCTTTCTTTTTTTACAGGCCTAAATGGCAAAAAGTTTCATTATTTGAAGTGACGTTTTTTTTTTTCCCTTCAATCATTTCCTTTTATTTCTGTTCATAAATCTTTGGCAAAATATTATTGTGCTGAAGCGATTCAATTAGCAAGGGAATTAGGCCTATTTTTGTTTAAGATACATTTTAAGTAGTGAAAAAGCCTGGGGCTTCTTGCTCTTTCTTAAGCTCATATATAGCTCAGTTGTAACTTTTGAAAATCAAAATTGATATAGTTTTTTTTAGTCTCCAGGTTACTATTTTTTTTTTTTCGTAAATTCTAAGAATCAGAATTAAGGCATTTTTAAGTAATTGAAAAAAAAAAGTTTACTTTTCATAAAAAATGCATAGTTTTTTTTTAAAAAAAACCCATAACTTGTCTATTTTGTTTTAGAAATTTTAGAAATCATATCAAAAAAATCATAGAAAAGTTAAATTTTAAAATTTAGTATTTATATAGTTACATTCATTATTTGCTATATTTAATTGTTATATCAATTATGTAAATTTGAAATTTTTTTATTCCTCATTATATTCAATATATTCTTTTTACTATCAAAAATTCAATTTTTCCTCAAAATCAACAAAAAATGTTTTAATTAAAATTATTTTCCATTTGTGTCATAAATTTTAATATCAAATTATTATTTTCTTTTTTTTTTCATCATGAAACAATTTAAAATTTCAATTCATTTAAAAAAAAAAAAATCATATAAATGGAAATAATTTAATAGCTCCGATGTCAGTTCATTTCATATATTTTGTAAAAAGTGGTTGCTTGAATCGTTAATTTTCCTTGAATTCAACCGATTTCACTCGTTTGTCAAACAGTTGGTTGCATCTATTATTGCGTCAGTTGGTCAATAACTGTTTATTAACTTTGATTTAGCTATTATTAATACCTTCATTTTCTCTTTTAAGTAACAATTAAACATTTCACTATCATTTATTTACCTTTTTTTTTTCTGTTAAAAACAATTAGTGTAATTATTATTACTTACAATTAGAGAATTATTTAAACTATTGCTTAAATTTTTTTTTCGCATTTAATTGAACAAACATTTCATTTCAGTATAAGTTTAATTGATTAATTTTTAAAATTTACAATTTATCTTTTTGATAAAGTATATAAATTTCACTCTTTTTTTGACGAGTTTTTTTTTTTTTTCACCGAAATTTTATATTATTTAAGCAACATTGCTTAACAATAATATATGTTTATCAATTTTAAACTTGTTATTATAAAAGGTTTACTGGAATGATGCAACAACTATGATCGATGCTAATATATTGTTAAATCTATCATTCATTTATTTTTATCCTGTTTCAGCCTGCTTCCCTCTTCTTTTTTCATTCTTTCTTATCTTTCTTTGCTATCCGTTTGTTGTTTGATGAAAGTTTAAAATGAAAGGAATACTTGTTAAATCAGGCAGTTAAAGATGGAAAGAAAAAAAGAGTGAGATGTGATTAGATGAATTGATTCATCGTTATTAACAACATCGTCGAAGTTAAAAGTTTATTTCAAGGCGAACTTTGATCCGTTAAGAAATCATAAATTTTTTTCTTTTCTTTTTCACTTCCTGTTTATATTAATTTTTTTCTTTTTCTCAATACTAAATTTACTTTTAGCACTGTGCAACTTTCAATAACTTTTAAAATTTAACTTTGCAAACTTTTTCATATTTTGAACTTGCAAGAAATAATTTAAAAAAGTAATTAGAAATTTGCTCATAATAACTCATAAGCTTTCCGATATTTTATTCTTTGTATTTTATTGCAGGGAGCAGTATTAGTTCATTTGCATAGAAAGGAAAATTATTATTACTATTATTTTTTTTTTTTTGCTGAAAAGAAAATTTTTCAATTAAACCTTTCTTCGTGAAATGAATTTGAATATTTTTGAATGATTATTAATTAATCTCTAATTCTAAACACAAAATTATAATCATTTCTTTATAGTTAGCAGTTAGAGATTTACTTAACCAATTATTATTACATAATTATATCAAAATATTTGAACTTTTTATGATTTTAAATTGTTGTTGAAATTTGACTGGAAATGTTATTTACTGATTTTTAACTCTTTCTAATTAATAAATAATTACCTCTGTGCTCATTCTATTGAACTTTTCCCAGCTCACTCATTTGTGCTAATTACTTCATTTGTTTTATGCATTCAATTTTTCTTCATTAACTTTAGCATTTATATATCGTATTCTTTCATTTAACTATTCTTCATAACATTTTTCAAGTGTTTTATCATTATTTTAGCTAATTTATTTCCTCTGATCGCTTTGTTTACCTTCCTTGCTTACTCATTTACTTAACTGCTTTCCCACTCATCTGTAAAATTGTTTTGAAATGATTGATATCAATGTTTGATTTTTGACCCCTTCCTCCCCCTTTTCTGTTCAGTCTTCTTTTTTTTCTGAGGGAATTTTTTTTTGGATAAGTTTTGGATTACTTTAAACTTATATTATTAATATTCTCATTGATTTCACACTGTTAGATATTATCAAACGAAAGGTTCAATTTTATTCGTTATAATATTTTCTAGCATCAGTGAAATCATTATTTGAACCATTTTATTTTCATTTATTATTATTATTAACTATTATTATTGTTGTTATTATTGCTGTTATTATTATTATTATTATTGCTATTACTGCATGTAATGTTTTCTTGATATAATAATGATTTTTTTTTTCATAATAGCAAAAGTAATATAGCAGTATAATAATAATATGTACTTCGTTTTTCTGATATTCGTGCAATTGAGAGCAAAAAAAAATTGTTTGATGCTAGCTAAAAGAAAATAATGGAAAAATTGGACAAATGGTTGAAGGGATTTGATATATTTCTTTTCTACCATGGTTAAATGAAAGTTTTCTGCCAAAGTTTTAAAATAACAAAAAAAAATTTTTTCGTGAAACAAAAATGAAAAAAAAAGAGTTATAAGACAAAAATAAGAAAAAAAATATATGGAAATAGTAGAGAAATATTTTCTTTTTTTGTTTCCCTAATCCGATAATATTGCATGAATTAACAAAAATTATATTTATTATTCAATTTTATTACAAATACTTCACCTTCTCTTTCTTCTTATAAATCATTAAAAGCGGTTTTATTGGACGCATTTTTATTTTTCTTACTCTTTCTAATTTTTCCAATAAAGAGTGAAGTTTGGAGTATTTTCTCTTCATTGATCGATTAGGTAATTTTTTTTTGTTAATAGAAATTGCGCAAAGATTGAAAGTCTTTTAAACTGAGCAATTATATATTTAGCACAAAAAAAGCTCTCAAAATATACTATCAATTAATGGGAATATAAGCTTAAATTCAAATATTATTTTTATCGAATTCAATTATAATATGTTAAAGTTTTCTCAACATCAAACATATCCGACCTAACTTTTCATCATTTCATTCACTTTCATTGATCTGATTTAATTTTAATCATTCATTGATGAATATATGTTGTAAAAGAAAAACATTCTTTAGAAATAAGAAACATACAGATTCCGACGTTTACAGTAGGTTAATGTGTAACTTTATCATATATACGAATAATTAATTTAATTTAAATTAATTCAATTCTTCTATTGACTTCAATTTGATAGACGTTAAGAGATTTCGCATGCTATTTATGAATTTTATTTATTATATTTAATTTCAGATTGAAAATGGCTAATGATAGTTATGATAATCATAGGCAATTGGAGAACACGAATGGTAAGATAAATTTATATAACAGTATCATTTTGAAAATTATAGTACAATTTCATGTATTTGCTATTATCATTAATTTAATCAGTATGAGTAAACTATTGTACTTCTTCTAACCTTTAACTTTTATTGTGTAGTTAACTTTGCATAATAAAATATATTTGCGAATAATTCAGATAATGATGAAGAGAAAGTGGAAAAATTGCTCGAAAAATTGTTCGACCAGCCTTTTCGTCGTAAAACTCAAGGATCTACCAAATTCAATGAAATGCATATGAAACAGGTAAGCATCTCATATTTTCTTCAAATTTGAAATCATAAAATCAAAGTTAGTTTTTTTTTTTAATTTAAAAAATTTCAAAAGAATGAAACTAATATTTCATTAATTGTTGTAAATAAATATGACTTACTAAAATTTTGAAAAATGCTAATAAGCTAGACAATTTACCTTTAAATAAAGGAAATATATGATTTTATAAAATAGAAATGCAAAAATTACGGTATTACAGTATTTCAGTGACGTAGTGTTACTGTATATTTTAGTGCTACTGTATATGTAATCGATTTTTCAAAAAAAGTTCTGAAATGCTATATTATAGATTAAATTATGCCATTTATCATGTCGATAGATTATAATAGATGCAGATCTAATATTCTGGCTTAATTTCAAATATCTTGGCTTATTTTGATATGACGATGAAAGCTTTTGCAGAATTTGTTACATTCATTGAAAGCCTTGGGTTATACGATTGATGAAGCGGATACTGGACAAATGGTAGATTTGGGTCTTGAAGTTTTGGCACAAACTTGGCGACGAAAAGATGTTGATTCTGAAATTGCTTTTCAGGTAATAAATTAATATCTATTAAATTTGAAGGTGAAATTTTCAATTTCACCTTCAAATAAATTATATTTTACTTTCCAGGGTTTACTAACAATACTTGAATACTGCCTCAATCGTTCAGTAGCAGGTTATTCATCTTTTGAGCAATTCATCAATGCTCTTGGTTATAATGCAGTACAGTTTTGGCGTTATGCGGTACCGTATATTTATGATTCCGATTTAACTTACGGTACCAAATTTCGTGATTCACTATTGTTTAGCTTAACGCTATACGATATTAATAATGGAAAAAGTAAACTCAGGTTTGCCAAATTCAACTCTTTACTAATTAAAAATTTTCACAATAAGATAAACACAAATAATTTTAATAATAGTTTTGTAAGTTAAGTCAACTTGATAATTTATATATGTGCAACTTTGGCTTCAAATTTATATCATTTCATCTAAGATTTTTCAAATTTCAAAATTACTGATTGTAATATTGTCATTATTAATAGCGTTATAATATTGTCGTTATTAATTATTATTATTTATTTATTATCAATTATTATTTATTATTATATATTTATTACTATTAACAATTGTCATTATTATCAATCTTTGTTACTAATTACAATTTATACTGTTGATCTAGTCATAATAATGATCAAATTTTGCTACTTCTATTTTACCATCTTTATCATTCTTTTATCATTTTTGTAATTTCCTAAAATTGCATTTACCTGTCATTTTACAGGGAACTATACGCTTCAGTGCCAGGTGTTCGTAAATCTTTACTTGGCGTTCATGCAAAACGTTTTGGTGAACGATTCCATCATTTGCAACGACGATTAAGTATTAGTCGAGAAGGTTCATCGGGATCAAGCATCACTTCTTCCACCGATTCAATCTATTCTGAATCCAGTAATAAAAGTGCTAGCAGCTTAGCTACCGGTCATTCACGAACTATTTCATGTAGTTTGCTTTCTTTTTTTTTCTTTTTTTCTCTGAAAAATTTTATAAATATTTCTTATAGATTTCATTCTTCTTTACAATTATATTATTTTCCATTTTTATTTACTCCTCAGCGAGTTTTTCCTTAGTTTAATTGCTTTATTGAGCATCACATTGAGTACTGTTTTAGTTAATTTGCTGTTTCACTTCATTAATTTTATATTTTGATCAATTAGTTCATTATTTTTTGATTTTTTTCTTTGTTTAGTTTGGTTATATATTACTTTAACCGAAAAATTTGCTTTTTTCACTAATTTCAAATTCATTATTATTTTTCTTTAAAAAATTTCTTCTTCTACTTTAAATTAATCAGTAAATGTAAATTTCTTAGCGGAAAAATCACGACGATCACGTCTATCAATTTCACGTGGTGCATCAGAGAGTAGCGTAAGTTCACGGGAACTGTCAAAAGAAGTAATTGCAAGTGGAGGCTTGGCTAACACACATTTTCAAGTATTAATTTTAAAAGTCGATTTTTAGCTAATGGAAACTAAAGAAAAAAAAGTTCAAAAGTTCTTTCTAAAAAAAAGCATCGTTTGTCTCACTTTCAATTTGCATTTCATTTCAAATTGAAAATTTCATCATTTTATTCAACATTTTTAAATTCAGCATGAACTTCTTATTCTTTATGTAATACATCAATTTCGTACACTCTTCTCAAATTTACATAACTTTTTTTTTTTTCAGCAACGTGTAATTAACGTCTCTAATGCACCACCGGTTAGCTTGAAACGGGAAAAAACAGGTGAATGGGAAATTAAACAAGGATCTGGTGGTTTGGTTTCAGCGGTAGATCCTGTAATGTCTAAAGATAAGGAAAACGTTTGGCTTGCTAATCTTGGAATGAATTTGCATAAAAAATCAAAGTAAATAAATTTTTATAAATGCTTTCTAGAGATGTTTAATAAAATTTTAACTTTTAAATTGCTAGAAATAAAGAACTGATAAATTCTCATTTAATTTTAAACTTTTACATTTAATTATGAATGAGTATTGTTAAAATCAAATTAGGTTTCAGATCAAACGTTAAGTTTTACTTTAAAATTTGAACTTTTCTATATTGACACTTTACTTTAAGTTTTATTTTTATATGGATTTTCTTTCATCTCAGTCTACCGTCGATGCAATAAATAAATAATGGTTTTTCACTTTCATAGAACTGAATTGATATATTTTATGAATGCAAAGTGGGATAATAGTACTCTTGGCTTACAGAAACCTCAAATTTTATTTCAAATTCTTGATATAAGCTGAGTAGAAATAACTTGTCTTAGTCATTCTTCATTTGACTTTAACTTTTCAGTTTGATCATTTATATTCTCTTAAAATCTAAATAAAATATACTACATAGATTAAGTAATTGGAAAGAATGATAAAATACTTATTAGCAATGAAATGAAACATTAGAGCTTTTTTAAAAAAAAGGACAAACCAAGCAAAGAAAAAACCTAGACCTAACAATTAGCATTTTAAATTCGAAATCATAACTAACATTTTGTTAAATAGAAAAAAAATGAAAAGTCCCGCTTCACAGTTTTAAAATTTATAATTTTGCAGAAAAAGTAGAGATCATGGCAATCAGAATATTCAGCCAACAACAAATACCTTAGGTAAATTTGATGCAAATTATAGAAATAGGGATGTAATCAAATTTATTCAATTTTTTTTTTTTTTTGTACTGTTTGATGTCGTTTAAAATAAATCATTTCATTTCAGTTAATAAAATTAATTTGTAAAGTTTAAATAATAGATTAAATGTTTATAGGATTACCATTATTAAAACAAGCAAATGCTGATGTTCTCTTTCATGTACTCACCGATGAGCTAAATAGTAAAGAGCAAGATACCCAACATGTCAGGTAAAGAAAAGATGAACGATTTCTAAAATTGAAATTGATTTAAAATTTCAGAATTTTATAAAATAAAAAAAAAAGAGTAAAGCAAGAAAAAGAAAACTTATCAAAAGCAACAATAATATTCAAATGAATAACAAACATAAAGAAAAATGTATCAAATAAAATAAATTTACAAAATAATAATTAAAAAATAATTTGCCTCAATGACGAAATTTTTCTTTTCTAAGTGTAAAAATTTAAGAGTAAAGTAAGCAATATTAATTAAGATTTATTCTTTAATAAGAGCAATTTAAAAAGATGAATGGTTGTTAATTAAAAGATTTATGAATTGATTATTGATTAAAATTCATTGTAATAGTAATTAAGATTTATTCTTTAATGAGAGCAATTTAAAAAGATGAATGGTTGTTAATTAAAAGATTTATGAATTGATTATTGATTAAAATTCATTGTAATAATAATTGAGATTTATTCTTAAATAAGAGCAATTTAAAAAGATGAATGATATTTGAGGGAAGAAATGTCATTATTGGGTGTATTGCATAATTATAATCGTGGTAATTATAAATTAAATCCTGTAATTGTGCAAGAAGATGACTATAACGTATACTATGGTGGAATAAGTAATGGCTTATTATGGCCTGCTTTGCATAATTTGGAAGAATTTATTGTGAAAGAATATGATGAACCAAAGGTATATTATAATTTAAATGTAAAATTTGCATTTTTATATGATAAGGTCAAAGTTAAAGTATTATTTATTTATGAAATTATTTAATGATTAACATTATAAAAACAATAACATATAGAGATGATCAATAACTTGTAGTGTAATATTTTGATGATGAACCAAAAGTTAAATTTAAAAATTTTTGATTAGACTGAAACATTGATTTTGTTTATTTCTAAATAAGAATTAAAAAAATTGAAATTATTGAAGGTGTTTATTTTTAAATAAAAATTGAAATTATTAAAGATTATGCGTGAGCACTGGTATGCATATGTTCGAGTAAATTATCAGTTTGCTATTGATGCTGTTCGAAATAGTCGACCACAGGTATATGCTTAATAAAATATGAATTAAATTTTTTAAGAAAAATTTAATAAAAATACTTAACAAAAATTTAATTAATGATAATTAAGTTGAATTTAGTTAAATTAGTCTTAAATGAATTAGCTAATATTTAATATGTTTGCTAAATTTTGAAAAGAAAAAATTTTAATTTAATTTGTTCACAAAGCATATTTTTTTTTTTCTCGAATTTAGTTTGTTGAACTTTTTACTGAATTATTTTTTAGAAAGATAATATACGTTCTTGTTGATAATACTACCTACGAAATTCATTTTTAATTATCTTTTTAATAACACGCATGTAATGGTTTAGGAAAGTATTGCAATATAAATTTACAATTTCCTTTTTTTTCTTTTGAAATGAAATTTCTTAAATTTACATAACAACTAAAAAATTTCAAATTGTCTAACTGTATTAATTTACTTAAAAATTAAAAAAAATGTGATCATTGTGCATACTTTTTTTAATGTTTGTTCTTTGAATAAATTCATTTTCTTAAAAACAATCAAAATTTCCAAACGATATTTTACGGAGTCAATAATTTTAAGCAAACCGAAACCTGAAATAAGCATAATTAAACAATTAGATTTTTATTCAGTTATTATAAATTATAATCATTGAGTACTATTAATCTTGAATCCTTATTATTTAGCAAATTTATTAAAATTATTTTCTCAAACTTAATTTCTAGGATTTCATTTGGATTCATGATTATCACTTAATGTTAACCGGAATGATTATGCAAAGCTTGGATGAAAATCTCGAAGTAAACATTTTTCTTTCCTTTTATTTCTTTTTCTTTCTAATTTAAATAATTTATAGAATTACTTACATGTCCTTGACAAAGTATAATTGACGTAAGAAATATTTAGTTGTTAAAATTGCTAATCAAATCAATTGAAGCAATAATTTTTTGTTGAAATAGTTAAATTGAATATTTTAATCAAAACTACTCCATTCTATCACTTTCCTTTATTTTTATTGTTCACTTTAAATGTTTTATTTCTATTTCATATATTAATATATTCATCTAATAATTATTTCCGGTTGGCTTCTTCCTGCATATACCATTTCAACCACCGGAAAATTTTTTCACTAAATATGCTCTAATTGGTTTTGCCGTTTTACGAGGCTTATTACGATTTAGCAAGGTATATATTTATTCCGAATTTAGAAGACTATACGAATTGAAATGTTATTCAACGAAATTAAATTTAAAAATTTTAGTCTTTTATCATAAAAGATTTTATGTAGATGCTATTAAAATAAATATTTCATAATTATTAAACAATCTTTCATATTTTACTCTTTTCTCTGTTATAATTATCTATGATAACAATCTGTGATAACAATTGTTATTATTATTAAGGTTGGATTTCAAACTCATCGTGATCTTGATAAATTGATTGAATTATGTCGTATTCAATTACCAAGTGCTGAAATTAATTACGAAAGTTCATGTGATGTATTCTTTGTAACATACAAAGGATGGACTTGTTCACTTGGAGTTTTTCCAGTTTCGATTAAAAATGAAGATTTTTTAAAATTTGTTCGATTAACTGAAACATGCCAAAGAGCTTCAGAAATACGAAAAAATGTAATTATCAATTTTTATTTTGATTACAATATAAAAAATTTATTTTTTACAACATATTTTTTGTAATTTTTTCTTCTTTTTTTAAATATTTCTTAAAGAATTTTATCAAATATACGAAAATTATTAGTTTGGCATATTTTTTTGTATGTTATAAAAGAGAGAGAGAGAGAGAGTGAGTAAAGGATAATATATTTAAAAATTTATTAAAGATTATGGGATCAAATGCTCCATCAGATGGTCGATTATTTTTCTCTGTCGAACGATTCGATTATACAAAAGGAATTAAAGAGAAATTATNNTATGTTATAAAAGAGAGAGAGAGAGAGAGTGAGTAAAGGATAATATATTTAAAAATTTATTAAAGATTATGGGATCAAATGCTCCATCAGATGGTCGATTATTTTTCTCTGTCGAACGATTCGATTATACAAAAGGAATTAAAGAGAAATTATTGGCATATAAGAATTATTTTGAAAAATATCCGGAACGAATTGGAAAAGATGTACTGTATCAGGTATGTAAAAATAATTGTTGTGTAACCGGAACATTACACGTTGGATTAATTTTTTAATGCATACTTTTTCAAATCAGAACGAATTTTTCCGGAACGAATTTTTGTTCTTTAAATAGATTTTGGTTAAGAAAAAAATTCTGGAATTTAAGATTAAGTAAATTTTAACAATATATTGGAAAAAAAATGATGAAAAATTACGGGGTATGATTTAGGGTAACTAAATTTCAAAATTGAATTTTTCCAGAACGAATTTTTGTTCTTGTAATAGATTTGGTTAAGAAGGCTTCAGAAAATTAAGATTAAGTAAATTTTAACAATATATTGACAAAGAAGAAAAGGAAATAGTAAAAAATTAAAGGAAGTAATTATGATTTAGGGTAAAAATTAAATTTCAAAATTTTAATAAATTTAAATTTAGGTTGCTGTAACAAATAGACGTGCTGTTGATACCTATCGTGTTTATCAAGATGAATGTATTCTATTAGCTGAAGGTATTAATAAAGTATGCACCTGTCCAACTCGACCTAATTGGAAACCATTAATTTTTCAAACAGAAGGATTACCACGAAAAGAACTTATTGCTTGTTATTTAGCAATGGATATTGGTGTTGTAACACCAAAAAAAGATGGCATGAATTTGGTTAGGAGAAAAAACTTTTTTTTTTACATAATTTGGTTTAAATTTAAATGATTATTTGGAATTCAAAAATTTTTATTAATAATTTAGTACTAATTTTTGATTAAAATCCTTCATTGCATGCTTTGTTGTTGTGTAATTATAATTTTGTAATATCTAAAATTTTATATCATTTCCAAAAAATAAAAATAATAATTTTTAATTTTAAAAGTAATATGATTTAAAATAAGATAGTTTTTAATTTAAAATAAAAACTTAAGATAAACGAATAAATAAATGAGTAAAAATAAAAGATTTTTAATTTTGAAAAAAAAAAATGCTGAATTAAAAAAAAAAGACATTAAATTGAAAATATCAAATTTTAAGGTAGCAAAAGAAATGCTCTTATGCAATCCGAGTGCTGGATTAATTCTATCATCGGGTGCCGGTAGTGAAGTACAATTTTCATCAGCCGGATTTTATCAGGAAAATGGTGATCAGTGTTATAAACGGATAACAAATTTGTATGATTTGGATAGCTATTCAAATGCATTTTATCAAGCTGCTATTCAAGACTTATCAGATCGTCGAGCTAATGGTTATCGATTGCATAATTTTATCTTATCTAATGATATTGAAAAATGGAGTGCAGCTTTCTTAGATCCATCTTGGACACATCAAGTGATAAGATCAGTCGAAGTATAATTTCATTTTCAGTTTTCCTTTTTTTTCTTTTTCTTTTCAAAAAATATTGTTTCAAATTCAATTTACATCATCCGAAAATTTTACCATCACTTTAAAGATTATGAAACTTTCTTAAATTAATACTGAAAAAAATCTAGATTACATAAAGAAAGATTCAAAATTCTCAATTGAAATATGCTAAATGAAATTTTGAAATCAAAATATCGATAGTATATATGTATATAATTACAAAAATTAAATTAAAAATTATGAAAATAGGTGAAAACATTGGAAGATTTCTATACAATTATGCTGCAAACACGTAACGTTAGACGTCAAATTGTGGAACGTGTCCTAAAAGGTATTCCAATGCGAAATCATTTTGCTATTTCGCTAAAAAATGCTTTCGATTCACTGACACGAAGTTGTGAAGCAAATACAACAATTCTTAATCTAAAAACAGCATCGGATGAAAGTATTACGGATTATGCTAGTTTTGATATTAAAAATGAATTGGATGAATTTGAGAAAGATTTACGCTTTTTAAAATTTATCGAAAGTGACAATGTTTACAATGTGGAGCAATTCGTTGATGTTAGTTTATTTTTATTATATTCATTATTATTATTATTATTTTCTTTTAATCTTATAATAATTTAAAAAAAAAAAAAAAGAAAAGAAAGTCTAAGAGATTAGTAAAAAATTATGAAAGATAAAAAATCTTTAAAAAAGAAAATGTAAAAAAACAACTGTTAAGCATTAAAAAAAAAAAGACTAAAATTAATAAAAATTGTGGATAAAATTTTCCACTTATTTTTCTTTTTCTGCTTTCTTTTTTCAGTTAAATTTTAGAAGATTTTTATATTATTACTGAAATTTTTTAAAAGAGAAAAAAAAATGAATAAATTTTGTAATTAATTAATTATAATTGCAGACATTACATGCTTATCATCCTAAATCATCAGTAGCATTTAAAGAAGAAGTAGCAGGTGCTGTTGGTCTTTTATATGATGCAGATCATTTTCAATATTTCTTTACTGATCGTGATGGCACTTTAAAATCATATTCTTGTAGTTATCAAGCTAGTATACAACCAGCTTATTCTGCTGTTATTCAGGTTTATATTTTTTAAAATTAAAATTTTACTTTATCACTAAAGTAATTTCACTGCAATAGATTATATATTTTAATGTTATTAAAAAAAAAAAGCGATTATTTAAATTATTCTAACATTGCAATAATTTTAATATCTTTTCTTTAAAAATTGTATGAAAAGTATTATGCTAATTATTGACAAATTATATAAAGTTTATCAAATTTGTTAAAAATAGGAAACAGTTAGTGAGATTAAATTATAGTTTTATATTTGTCAGTTTTTTATATTTGTCAGTTTTTTTTTTGTTCCTTTTAATAATGGAAGAAATGTTCATAATTTTTAATTTTGAATGCATATTTATAATTTTAACATAAACAAATCTATACTTTAACTATTATATGACGTGAAATGAAGCGTATATATACGAATTTTTACAGATATACTAATATTCATATCAAATTTTTTTAGAATATAAATTTTATGCTTCATTAAAAAATTTCTATTTTCATCTCATGTTTTTCTCTTCTTTTTTTTTTTTTTTTTTCAAATTGAATAAAAAATTTCTCATTTCTAACTTTAGGAAAAATATCATTCTTTTGCATTGAAGCAAATTTAAAAAATTTTTATTTTAAATAATTTTAGGCTCAATTTGCTAGACGTTGCGCTCAGACGTGCGCAATTATCACAACATCACCTTTAATGGGTGTTGGTGTATTGGATGTAAGTACAATGCCTGAAGGTATGTACAGATTAAAAATAAGATCACAACAAATATTAATTACTGCATAATATTAAATAATCCTATTTAATTTAAAAATTCAAATTTTGAAAAGTTTATTTAATTAAAAATTTTGTCTTCAATCTAATTTGTAAAAATCAAATTTTTCAAGGAAGAAAAAAATCTTTAAAAGAAAACAAAAAACAAAGATTTCAGGTTATTACTATTATGGTGCTTCTGCTGGACGAGAATGGTTCATTGATCCACGGAATAAATTTCATGATCGTAGTATAACTGCTGAACAATTAAAATTTCTTGATAAGGTATATTTTACAATACTTTTTTTTTTTTTCAATCTAATTTGTAAAAATTAAATTTTTCATGATAAAAAATCTTTAAATGTTATAAAATCATGTTATATCATTAATAATTTATATATGTAAAATGCTTGAAAATTTTCATAGTCCATTAAATGATAACGAAACATGATCATTTAAAAGATAATAAATTATTTTTTAGGTCTATGACACTATACAGGAACTTTTAAATACCCAAGAGTATAAATATTTTAAATGTGTTGGATCAGGCTTACAAAAGCATTATGGTCATTTAACTATTGCACATCAAGATATTTATAATTCAGTACCAAGTGAACAATCAAAAGCGCTGTTTGCTTTTTATTGTTTTTTTTTTGGATTTTTTATCTTGAAATTAAAAGGAAAAAAAAAAGAGAAAGAAAAGATTAATTTATACTTGTTGGAAATATTTTAAAATACACAAAAAAGAACTGAAATTATTTAAAAAATATAATAAAGTTTAATGGTGGAAACATTTTTTTTTTTTTTTAAATTTTATTAAGTGTTAATTTTAAGTCTAAAGAAAATTAACGAAATTGTGAATGAGATAGATGGAATGCAACGATCACTGATAGTATATGAAGGAAGCACTGATATAAAAATATTTCTAAAGGTTTGCTTTAAAAAAAAAATAATAATTGAATTAAATAATATTGCTTGCAACTTAATATGAATTTTGTGAATTTTCAAGATTTTTATTTCTTTTACATTGATCATCGATCTTTTTTTTTAATAATTCATATTCATAAAAAATTATAATTAAAAGAAAAAAAGTGCTATATACTGGTTACAAATTAGAAGAAAAAGTATGCTAATATTAGAGATGATTAATTTATCATTTTGTTTAATTAATTAAAATTATTGTTACAAATTAATAAAATGCAAGTAATTAAAGCAATTTTGTTTTGCTTCAAAAAAAATTTATAATTATACAAATTAAAAAATAATAAAACAAATAGGTTTATTTATTATTTTTTATGATAATATTTGTTTCATTTTATCATTTTTAGAATTCAGCTGGAGTAGCATTCAATAAAGGTCATGGTATTGCATTACTGGTCGAACAAACTCGTTGTAAATTATCTGATGGTAATATTTTGGTATGTGGTGATAGTGAATCTGATTTACCGATGATAGAAGTATGTTTAGGACGTAATCCACATAATGTTTATACTATTTGGGTTACTGAACGAGAAGATTTAAAAAAAAAGGTTAGAATTTGATAAATGTAATTCATATCTTTTCTTTTTTCTAGTATCATTATTTTACAGAAACAAACAAATATATTTTGATATTTTGAAAAAAAAAAAAAATTGTTTTTTAAAAGTAATTATTATTCAATAAAACTTTGCTATTTTTTATATAAATAAAAGAAATTTTTATGAAAACTAATCATATTTTAATTTAATTTAATAAATTTTTTTATTTTTTGATTCTTTGATATTTTGAGAAAATTTTTTATAAAAATGATTATTGTTCAATAAAACTTTGCTATCTTTTGCATAAATAAAGGAAATTTTTTCGGAAAATAACCATATATTTTAATTTAATTTAATAAATTTTTTGTAATTTTTATCAAAGTTTTTATTATTTTTTGATTCTTTGATATTTTGAGAAAATTTTTTATAAAAATAATTATTATTCAATAAAACTTTGCTATCTTTTGCATAAATAAATGAAGTTTTTTTCGAAAAATAACAGTATTTTAATTTAACAAATTTTTTATCAAATTGATAAACAAAATTATTGCTACGCTCTTTTTAAAATGATATCGTAAGAAAATTTTTGTATAAATTGCAACAATTAAAATATATTGTGGTTATATTGCAATGCAAAAAAAAAAAAAATTTATTCATTTTTTATATTTTACTTTATTTTAATTGCTGTCAAATTTATTGCTAGTGTTTTTCTTTTTTTACCTGTTACAGGTAATGTCGTTATGTAGTCGATACGGGAATAAAAATGTAGCATTTGTCTCGTGTCCCGAAGTGTTATTAGGTGCAATGGCTCAAGCAACAATACGTGAAATTAGCATTATCAGGCCACGACATAAGTTATTACGTAAAAGCATATAATTAATTTCCAAATGAAATTTTATACTTTCATCATTTTGTATTGCAAAATATTTCATTGAAATTAGAATGAAAGAAAAAAAAAACGAAACGAAACACTGAAATATCATTTATATTTTCCAGAAAAAAAAAACGAATAAACTTATTTTGTTTTTATTCCTTTTTTTTTTTTTTTAAATTAAAAGAAACAAAATATTACTTAGAAAATATCTAAATGAAATTGATGTTAATTATTAATTTCTATACATATATATATGTATATCATCTATAAATATTATAATTCGCATATTGGTTAATAATCTCTTTTCAATTTTGCTATTTGCTACATGAAATGAACTTTCTCATATGCTTGAATGCCATAAATGACTTTGATAAGTCATCATTAGGATTAATTATCTTTTTGGTGCAATATTTAAAAATATTGAAGTGAATAAATCATCAAAATGATACACACTCTTATAATGCAATGATATTAATTATGTCACTTTGATTCATTGTTTTTTTTTTTTATCTGGTCTATGCCTAACAAAGTGTGTAATTAAATTAATACGGCTATTGTAATGTAAGCAAACCAAAGCAAAAAAAAAAAAAGAAAGACAAAAAAGAAATGTTGAAATTTTGCCCAATATTCCAGCTTCAAAGTTACCTAGTTTTCCAGATTTGTTTACTTGACTGTCATTTTCTTTCCTCTTTTTTTTGAGAGAGAAAAAGATTTCGGTAATTTACAAGTTGTAATTTTAATGAAAATTAATTCGTGTGAGAATATACTGCAAAAGATATTTATTGTAATCAACAATTACTATAAATTATTTTTAAGATTATTACACAATCATTAATAGCTTATAATTTTCACGGGAAAGTTTAGTTCAATATTTTACAAAAAAAAAAAAATAATAATATTTCTTAATTTTATTTACATATGATCAATGAATTATCAAAAATTGAACTTTTAAAGTGATAAAACTTTACTTTTGTACTTATTTCATACAATGTCAGAAAAGGAAAAAAAATAAAAGAGAAATATGAAAATGATTTCAAATAGATAAAATGGTATGCTATAAATAATAATGTAAAAATGAAGCTGTAATTTAATATTTATTTTAGTGCATTTTAACTGGTCAACTTTTTCTTAATAATAATTGTTGGAATAAAAATTGTTAAAGTTATAATTCTTCAATTTATCAATGAATTTTCACTTTTATCACCAAAACATTCGCAAGAGTCAACGTAATTTGAAATTATTTTGATAAATACAAAAATTTGTGCTCAAAAAGAAAAAAAAAAAAATGCGAAGAAATAAAAACTGAAATAAAAATGAAACGAACATTATTTACATTAGAATATGGTATTTGACCAAGAAAAAAAATTGCAATTGGGGAAGATAAGAATTAGAGTAATGAAAAAACAGAACAGAAATCATTTAATATAGCGTACGTAAATATATTTAGTATAGCGTGCGTAAAAAAAAAGATGCGTAACCTAAGTAACTTATAACTTATATGATAAGTAACTTATATGATAAAGTAGAGTTAATAATGTTTAATGGATAGCAATGTTTTGTATGATATTAAGAAAAAAATTTTTATTAAAATTCTCAACGATTTGTTAATAAATTTTAATTAAATGAATTAATATCATTGAAATAAAAAAAAGTAATAAATATATTTGGTATTCTCTTTTTTTTTTTTTTGAAGTACAGATATAATTGTCAAGTACCACGTATTAAAGTTAAGTTAACCTATTAAAAAAAAAAAAGGTTAAGTTAAAGTATTGAAGTTCTGACGTATTGAAGTTCAATTAAATTAATTTTTTTTTTTAAATAGCAGAGCTTAGGAAAACAAAAATTATGAATTATTTATAAATGAAAATCTGCACTTTTATTTACATATAAATAGGATATAAATTTTAGTTATTTCTTTCTATTTTTATTTAAAACATTTATTCGTCATTACTAAGCAAATTTGTTTAAAATAAAACAATGAAAAAAAAATTTTTTTTTTCTTGTTCAGATTGAAATAACTTAAAATTTCAAAAAATAAAAATGAATAACATTATATATTATATACAAATATTAAAGAAAGTTTTTTTTTGGAAAACAAAAAAATGAAACAAAATAAATATTATTGGAAAGAAAAAAAAAATTCTATTCAATTAGTTTTCTTTTTCAGTAGTAAAATAACTTTTCTTTTCGTTTTATTTATCAAAATTTTACATTTGAAAGATAAAAATGAGAAACAAAAATTTCATTTAAAATATAAATGCTACTATTTCTTAGAATGACAAATTCCTGCTCTTAGCTAATTGTTTTCAGACTAATTTAAATTTAAATATCAATTCAATTACTAACTTCATTTACTTTACTTTTTTCTTTTTTTCTTTTTAGAAAAAAGAAAGAGAAAGATTATAAAGGTAGATTAAAAGTATAAATTGCAATAGGACATCAAGAAAAAAAAAAAGCAACGAATTAAAAAACAAGTTTTAATTTCATAATTGAATTTAGTACACGACGACTTGTTCCAGCCCTATGTGCTACAGCAATTCGAATTGCCGCATCAAATACTTGCCGAATACCCTGAAAATTTTTAATAAAGTTAATTTTTAATTAATTTAATTTCTAAAAGTTAAAATTTTGGATTAATTTTTTAGTTTTTAAAAAATTTTTTTAACTAGATTAATTGAAATTAATGTCCTAAATACTAATAGTACAGTAATGCTTTAATTAATAAGAAATGATAAGATGGAAATGATAAATGATAATGCATCAATGGTCAATTTAATCATTTAAATCAAAGAATACTTAAACTGCTAGAAAATTTCGATTAAGACTAAAATTCAGCAATAATTAATCATTGTGTAATAGCTAATTAATACCAACGCTTATTTTATTATTATTTATTATTATTACTTCATTGGATTGTAAATGTATAAACAAATTATATAAAATATTGCAAATATTAATTTCATCTTAATATAACTATCTAATAATATTATAACAATTAGAATTATTTTCCTTGCTTTAATTTTTTTTTTTTAAAAAAAACTTAATTTTAAATAAAAAGATTATAAATATTTGAATTATTATCACTATTACATGAGAAAAAAAGAAACAAAATGAAATATTACTTCATAGTTTATTCATTTCATTTTTAAACTTCAAATTTTAAGAAAAAAAAAAAGATAAACAAAATAAAAAAATTAATAAAGGCAAATGAAATAAAAAAAAATTTAAACAAAATTTTAACCACTAACTTCTTTTGTTTTTGCCGAACATTCGATAACTTGATGAGCGGAAAATTTTTTAGCGCATGCTATTGCATCATCAAAATTTACAAATTGTTTATGATGTATGAAATTTTCATTGTTACATTCTTTTTGCATTTCTCTTTCTTCCTCATTTCGTATATCTTTTTTATTTCCAACTACTAATACTGGAACATCTGGACAAAAACGCCGTATCTAAAATAAACAATAAATTTTCTCAATTTTTTCAATATATAAATGCTACATTTCATTTTATTTAATTTCAAAATTTTGGCAGAAAAAAAATTTCCTTTTTTTTTTTCAAAATAGAAATTTAATTATTTAAAATATATGAGGCAAAGGAAAAAAAAAAATTTTTAAATTTAATAAAACCTCAGGTATCCATTTTTCCTCAACACTTTTTAATGATTCCGGCCTTTCCACTGAATAACATACAATGAAGAGATCAGTATCCGGATAGCTTAATGGTCTTAAAGTATTATAATCATCTTCACCGGCTGTATCGCATACCGTTAATATTTTCTATAATTTTATCATCATCAATTATCATTGTTATCATTATCATTATTATTATATCGTAATCATATTATTATTATATTATCATTATTATTATCATTATTATTTTTTAATTAAGATTATCATTTTGAAATGAAATGTAAATTAAGTTAGTAATTTCAATTCTATAAAAATTCTTTCAGTAATGTTTCAAAATGCTTTAACACAAAAAAAAAAGAGAAGCGAAAAAAAAAGGAAAAGAAAGAAGTGAAGCATAAATTTTACTCAAAGTTTAAAAATTTTAATTTACAATCTTTTCTCTTTTTTTTTCTTTTTGGAAAATTTGTTAAATTTAAAACAAAAAATTCGTTTTTTCCCCTAATTTCTTTCGACAAAAATTTAATACAGTTTTAGTCAAAATTATAATTATTTAATTAATTGCTAGTATGTTACAATAAAATTGTTATCACAAAAAAAAAAAGAACAAACAATTAGAATGTAACATTTAATAAAAATAAAAAAACAACAACAAACATATTACATTTGTAGCAAAAAATTTTTTAGAACATTTTTAATTTTAAATTTTAAAAAATTCTTTATTTAAATCTAATCAATTTCACATAATTGAATTTCTATATGCATATATATGTATTTTTTTCCAAAAAAAAAAAGAAAACAAAAATGAAGTCATGCGAAAAATTTTTAATGTAAACAATTTTTTTTTGTTTTTTGTTTTTTTTTTTCTTTGAAGTTAATTATCAATATGTGACAATGAAATTGACAAATACCGTTTTTCCATTTACAAGTGCTTCAATTGCATAATCATCAAAAGCTGTTGGCGTATATTGTTCAACGAATTCACCGCCAGCTTCAGCAATAATTAAGCTTGTTTTCCCGCATGCGCCATCACCAACAACCACAAATTTGAGTTGTTTACGGGTCATTGAACGTTTGCTACAAAAATTGCAGCAACCGCAGCAGTTGAAATATTTCGACTCAATTTTTAGATGATAATTTTTTTTCAATTGCAAGAAATAAAAACAATGAAAGAAAATGAAGCAAAGACAAAAACGAAAAAATAACTTTGTCTTTTCGTTTTTTTTTTTTTTGAATTAATAGATGTAATTAATAGTAATAGTTCAAATATGATGACAAATGCTGGAGGAATAATTCATTCATAAGTTGTCGACGATGATTTCACTGATTACTAAATTTGTATCATTGATTAATTTCAAACAATTAATTAATTGATAAAACGAAAAAAAAAAGGAATACGGTAAAAAAAATTGCTTGAAAAATTATACGTGAAATTTAATTTAAATTTGAAAGTTATTCTAATGGGATAGTTTGAAATATCATAAATATAATATAATGTTAACATTTCGTATAATTAATTTTAAAAATTTTTAAATTAACAGTGTATAATTAGTGAGATTATTAATTAATTAATTAATTAATTAATTAACTAATTAATGAGATACAACTTGAGCATACAAGAATTATTGTCATGAAAAAATTTTTCAGGCATTATATATGAATAAAATATTATTAACAAAATTGAACAAACAAGAAAAAAATTTTTCTTCCTAAGAAAATTATGCAATGAAAATGTACCAGAAATTACGGAAAATTAAATTAGCATAAAAATTGATGAAAAAGTTTCTGAAAATTACTTCAGAAAAAATTTAATTTTAAATTCTCACTTGAAAAGAAAAAATAGTGAGATGAGGTAAGGGATCTTTCATTAATAATATATTTTAATTATATGCAAAAATCAATTTTTTTCTTTTTTGCCAAGTAAAAAAGGGTAAAAGGGAATTTTGCTATGTTAAAAAAGCAAAAACAATTGTTAAACTTTTTAATTTGAATAATACAAAATTTTATTATTATGGAATTTGCTTAACTTATAATTAATACAAATGAAATATTTCTAAATATACAAATGCGCCTAACTAATATCTGTTATACAAATGCGCCCAACTAATATTTGTTGTATTATTATTTAAAATACTATCATTGAAATTGCTTTGAAATTAATTTTTATTCACTAATTTTCTTTTTTTCTTTTTTTTAACAAATTATTTTACAGAAAAAAAAGCAAATGAAATAAATCATTAAACAATTTTGCCAAAAATTTTTATACTTCAAAAAAATTTTTTTTTACAAATTGTTATAAGTTTTCAATTTCATAAATATAGATATGATAGAGAATTTATTGTAATAATAATATATATAAATAAATTTTATTCATAGCATCGATTTCATTCAAATATGTTAAAAATGTAATTTTGAGCTAGAATAATATCTAAAAATAACTTTCAAAATTTATTGAAATAATTTCAATATAAAATCAATTTTTTTCTTTTTTGCCAAGTAAAAAAGGGTAAAAGGGAATTTTGCTATGTTAAAAAAGCAAAAACAATTGTTAAACTTTTTAATTTGAATAATACAAAATTTTATTATTATGGAATTTGCTTAACTTATAATTAATACAAATGAAATATTTCTAAATATACAAATGCGCCTAACTAATATCTGTTATACAAATGCGCCCAACTAATATTTGTTGTATTATTATTTAAAATACTATCATTGAAATTGCTTTGAAATTAATTTTTATTCACTAATTTTCTTTTTTTCTTTTTTTTAACAAATTATTTTACAGAAAAAAAAGCAAATGAAATAAATCATTAAACAATTTTGCCAAAAATTTTTATACTTCAAAAAAATTTTTTTTTACAAATTGTTATAAGTTTTCAATTTCATAAATATAGATATGATAGAGAATTTATTGTAATAATAATATATATAAATAAATTTTATTCATAGCATCGATTTCATTCAAATATGTTAAAAATGTAATTTTGAGCTAGAATAATATCTAAAAATAACTTTCAAAATTTATTGAAATAATTTCAATATAAAATCAATTTGTTGTATTATTACTATTTAAAATACTTCCTAAACTATCGCATCGTTCCTACAAACTTTGTTCATTTAAACGAAAAAATGAGAAAGAAAAATATTTACATAGTAAGTGAATAACATTTGAATGCTTTACAGATCTAATTTCAACTAAATAATTTTCATTTTCATTTCTGTTTCTTTCTCCTTAAACCATACGTTTGTTTATTTATTTATTTCTTTTTTCCATTTAATGATTGTTTAATGAAATTCAAAGAGAATTTAATGAAATTCAACGAGAATGCTAAAATGAACATATTTCATTCAAATTTTTCATTGTTTTTTCCACTTTTTTTTTTGTTGATTATTATGACTTATTTGCAGCAAACAGGAAGACAGAAAAAAATTGTTTGTATTAAATAGTAAATTAATTACTAGCTAGACAATTAACTAATTAGTAGCCGATTAATTATAATTAATTAAGTAGAAAATCAATTAATTATATGAATTAGTTAGATAGCACATTAGTTTTACATAGAAAGATTTCGAATGATTATTAAATTTTATAAATTTTTAAAGCATTGCTCGTAGGATGTAGAGATATGCATATTTATTATTATTTACGTTAGTTTGAAGTGGAAATATTCNATTAATTAATTAATTAATTAATTAATTAACTAATTAATGAGATACAACTTGAGCATACAAGAATTATTGTCATGAAAAAATTTTTCAGGCATTATATATGAATAAAATATTATTAACAAAATTGAACAAACAAGAAAAAAATTTTTCTTCCTAAGAAAATTATGCAATGAAAATGTACCAGAAATTACGGAAAATTAAATTAGCATAAAAATTGATGAAAAAGTTTCTGAAAATTACTTCAGAAAAAATTTAATTTTAAATTCTCACTTGAAAAGAAAAAATAGTGAGATGAGGTAAGGGATCTTTCATTAATAATATATTTTAATTATATGCAAAAATCAATTTTTTTCTTTTTTGCCAAGTAAAAAAGGGTAAAAGGGAATTTTGCTATGTTAAAAAAGCAAAAACAATTGTTAAACTTTTTAATTTGAATAATACAAAATTTTATTATTATGGAATTTGCTTAACTTATAATTAATACAAATGAAATATTTCTAAATATACAAATGCGCCTAACTAATATCTGTTATACAAATGCGCCCAACTAATATTTGTTGTATTATTATTTAAAATACTATCATTGAAATTGCTTTGAAATTAATTTTTATTCACTAATTTTCTTTTTTTCTTTTTTTTAACAAATTATTTTACAGAAAAAAAAGCAAATGAAATAAATCATTAAACAATTTTGCCAAAAATTTTTATACTTCAAAAAAATTTTTTTTTACAAATTGTTATAAGTTTTCAATTTCATAAATATAGATATGATAGAGAATTTATTGTAATAATAATATATATAAATAAATTTTATTCATAGCATCGATTTCATTCAAATATGTTAAAAATGTAATTTTGAGCTAGAATAATATCTAAAAATAACTTTCAAAATTTATTGAAATAATTTCAATATAAAATCAATTTGTTGTATTATTACTATTTAAAATACTTCCTAAACTATCGCATCGTTCCTACAAACTTTGTTCATTTAAACGAAAAAATGAGAAAGAAAAATATTTACATAGTAAGTGAATAACATTTGAATGCTTTACAGATCTAATTTCAACTAAATAATTTTCATTTTCATTTCTGTTTCTTTCTCCTTAAACCATACGTTTGTTTATTTATTTATTTCTTTTTTCCATTTAATGATTGTTTAATGAAATTCAAAGAGAATTTAATGAAATTCAACGAGAATGCTAAAATGAACATATTTCATTCAAATTTTTCATTGTTTTTTCCACTTTTTTTTTTGTTGATTATTATGACTTATTTGCAGCAAACAGGAAGACAGAAAAAAATTGTTTGTATTAAATAGTAAATTAATTACTAGCTAGACAATTAACTAATTAGTAGCCGATTAATTATAATTAATTAAGTAGAAAATCAATTAATTATATGAATTAGTTAGATAGCACATTAGTTTTACATAGAAAGATTTCGAATGATTATTAAATTTTATAAATTTTTAAAGCATTGCTCGTAGGATGTAGAGATATGCATATTTATTATTATTTACGTTAGTTTGAAGTGGAAATATTCGAACTATTTTAAATAGTTGTCATTAACTTATTGCTTTTTCAAGAGAAGAAATGAAATTTCAATATTTTAAAGAGTTAAAAGTTTTAAAATTAAAATTGCAATAAAGCAGCACTACTTTATATTCCTTATCATTGGTATAAAGCTCTGTTTTCTCATTCATCTTATAACTACAATTATGAAATTTAAAGTTTAAATGTGATATTTTACATTTTACAGAAAAGATAAACACATGGACAATAAATTCAAATAAATTTATTACTTACACATTGCAAAGTTGAAATATTTTAAGGCACAAAAAGATTAGATATTGTTCGATTTAAAAAATATTTTTTTTTTGCTTTTCTCTTTGTTTTTTTTTTAATCAAAAATTATAAAAATTGAAATTAAAAATTATAAGAATTGTAAAAATTGAAATTGGTTAAAAGGAAATTTTTTTTTGTATTTATAGAATAATATTAAGTTTTATAACGTAGTAAATTAGTAAGTTTTAAAGTTTTATTTTAAAATTTTCAATACGATATATATATAAAAAAAGAAAACTATTCCAACTTGATATCAATAAATTTTTAAAAATTTTTTTATAAAATATTCAATTCAAACATTTTCCTACCAAATATCTAAAGTAAAGTAAAAGTATAATATCAACGAAAGGAAAAAAAAGTAAATAATTTAAAAAAAAATGAAGTGTGCATCAATTTTTGCTTTAGTCTCTCTCTCTCCCTCTTCCTCTCTCTCCCTACTCTTTCGCATATCTTCTCCTCGCTTTCTTCTTCTCTTCCATCTCTCATAATCCTCCCCCGCTTTCTTCTTTTCTTCTGTCTCTCATAATGCTCCCCCGCTTTCTTTTCTATCTCTTCTCCATTATCTTCATCTTCCATTTCATTTTCTCTTCTCTCTCTCCACCTCTTCTTTTTTTTTCAAATTTCTAATTTATTTAAAATCTTTTGCAAAAATTCTTCTTCCTGTACAATTTTGTTATTGCCATAGATGAATTGAAAAATATCCCATTGAATTAATGAAATGATAGTGATCTCTGGAAATTATCATATATCTTATCAGTTATAATATTTAAATGTGATAATGATATGATAACAACGCTTTATAAAATAATCATAAATAGCAATTAGTAACAATTGAAGAGGCAAAAAAAAGTATGAAAAATGTATATGAGTTGATTTTGGAATAAAAAAAAAACCGGAAATTATTTTTAAACTTCCTCTTCCACTTTCTCTCCCTCTCTCTTTCTTAGTTCAATTTGATCAGAGTTTGCCTCTATTAGTTCATTTCAACCAGAATTTGTCAGAGAAAATTTGTTCTTATTATAAAATATAAATAAATAATAAAATTTGAAAGATTAAATTTGAGAAACTAAAAATATTCTAACAGCGATAAGAAATTAAAATATTGCTGAGTGAATAAAAATTATAAAATTATTAATTTTTATCAATACGTAACAATGATTTGGCATGAGAAAAGGAAAAAAAAAAGAAAATAAAATATTTTAACCAAAAGTAATTACAGTAAATTAAAACTAAAATAAAAATTGAGCGTCTTCAAAATGAAACATTTTATTTAAAATTGTTTAAAATGAATTATTGAAAGTCATGAAAATGTCATACAATTTGCATAATTATTTGGTATGTGAATTTTGAAGCAATTAAATATTTTTTTAATATATATTTTTTCAAATATTATCTATTCTATTTGATATTATTCATTCCATTTTATTTTATTTTATAATACGATAATTACAAAATGTATAGATCATCAAAAATTTGGATAGATATTTGCACTTAAATGTTTAAAACGCTATAACTCTAGCATTTATCAATTTTTAGAAAAAATAAATCATTCTTACTTTGCTATTGAAATTACCTTCTTTCTTTTTCTTTTTTATATTTTTTATTGAAATTTTCTCCTCACCTATAATTTCATATTTTTTTTAAACTAATTTATTTTGTTGTTTATTCATTTTACATTTTACCAATTGGCTAATTTAATCATACACATTTTATTTCATTTCTACCGTATTTGCATGTTAGTAATTAGTTCTCTACTAAATTATTCCATCCTATATGTATTTGTTGTCAATCGAAATTTTATCAATGAGGAAATTAGATGACAATTCAATTTCAGACAAAAAAGAAAAAGAAAAAAAAAAATCACTCGTTAGTATGGAAGAGGAAGAAATCGGTTAGCTTTTAAAAGCTAAAGTTGATTTTATCCTCATAAACAACCCATTCACCCACGCATTCAGAAAGAAAGCTAAAATTGATTTTGTCACCATAAATAATCAGTCACCCACGCATTGGAAAGAAAAATAACTTTATCTATTTGAATAATAGGATGAAGAAAAAAAAAAAAAAAAAGAAGACATGTAAAGAGGATGGACTGAAAGGTTGTGGAAATAAAATAGAGTAAGTTAGGAATTCTTTCAACTATTTATTTTAATGAATAATTAATTATCTGAAATAGATCTTAATGACATCGATGAATAGATGTATGATTGATGGATGTGACAGGAAGCTAAAAGAAGCTAAAGGAATAGCAAATTCAGTAAGAGAGAATTTATAAGTGCAAATGAAAAAAAGAAAGTATCACTGCAAGAGATGGTTTTTAATTTATTAAACGGAAAGATTATTTTAATAAATAACACGAAAAGATCACTTTAATGAGTGACACGGAAAAATAACTTTAATGAATGACACGGAAAAGTAACTTTAATGAATGACACGGAAAAGTAACTTTAATGAATGACACGGAAAAGTAACTTTAATGAATGACACGGAAAAGTAACTTTAATGAATGACACGGAAAAGTAACTTTAATGAATGACACGGAAAGATGACTTTTATTGCACAAAAAAATGAAAGTGTGTAAAATAATGCAAAAATTTGTTTAGTACTACATTAAATCCAAACATTATTAATCTTTAATTTGCTTTACTTGAAGATTTAATGTATACAAAAATTATTGCACGTAACACGTAGCTATATATGTTTCTATGTTACTCAGATCAAAATAGATAGCTACAAGTGAAAAACATAATTATATTATTACTTTACTACTTATAAAAGTAGAAGTATATTATGCTGTGAAAAATGTATGCGTACTTGTATACGTGAAAATATGCGTAATATTTATTTATATATGATGAAGAAAAGTGAGTAAGTAATATACCATATATCTTTCAGTTTTCTTACATTTTCTTAGTCTAAGTAATTAATAAAGTAAAATTTAAACTCTTTCAATTTATCATATTAATAAATTTTAAAATTCCATCAACCATTTAATATTACATTTCATTAAAATAAAGAATGAATAGAATTGCACAAACTATTTTAATTTAATACATAATAATCATCTCTGAATAGAAAATATCAAAAAATGAAAGTAGAAAATATCAAAAATAGTATTATTTATTAAAATTTAATAAATATGAGATTAAACATAATATTTTCTCATTTTAAAAAATGAAAAGAGAAATAAGATTAATTCATTTTTATTGGAGAAAGCAAAATATATTTCCCAATATTTTGCTCGAAATATTTGGGTAGGAAATTTCATGAATGCAAAAATGAATGCAATGAACATTTTACATTTTAACTTTTTACCCGTTAGCTGACTAATAATCTTTTGCTTTCCTAAAATCACAGCAAATCATGCAAAAAAATTAAAGGTGTTCAGAATAACATTAAATTAGATTAAATTGTTCTTACATTTAAATAAATCTGGAAATGGACTTGCCTTATAGCATTTTCAATAAAAAATACTAAAAAAATTTTTTTTCTTTTTACTTTCTTGCAGTTGTAATAAATTTCCATTAAACTGCTTACATTTACTACTTTAAAATTTTATTTAATTTTTTCATTCTTTTTTTTTTGAATTTTTTCAACAAAAGCATATAGTTTGGAAAAAAAAGAAAAGGTAAATTTGCAAAATAATAATTTTTGCTTACATTTATTTATATTTGATAAAAGATATGAAAAAAATTCTTTCGGTTTTTTTTTTCTTTTCTTTTTTTTTGTTATTTTAAGTGGAANAATTTTTTCAACAAAAGCATATAGTTTGGAAAAAAAAGAAAAGGTAAATTTGCAAAATAATAATTTTTGCTTACATTTATTTATATTTGATAAAAGATATGAAAAAAATTCTTTCGGTTTTTTTTTTCTTTTCTTTTTTTTTGTTATTTTAAGTGGAATATGCTTGAAGGATAAATGAAATGTTTTGCGTTAAAAAAATGCAATAAATTTTTAAAATTTTTTCAATGTAAAAATATTTTAAACTCTAAACTTATCGTTAAAGAGAAGAAAAAAGTGTGAAAATGTTCTTCTAAGTGAGAAATGAATCGTTTTTTCGAAAAATTTTTAGTGAACAAAAAAGAAAAGTCAAAAGTCAAAAAAGCTATGGTGGAAAGATCTTGATAATCTCCAAGAATTCATCATAATATGAAATAAGAATTGGTATATGAAAATAAAAATTAGTGAGCAAATGTAAGTAGGAAAAGTAAAATTTGAATGCGCTAATTAATATAAAAACTATCATTTAAATTTGATTAGTAAATTTTAGGATAGTACTAAAAATTTGATTATAAAATTAAAGTGTTTAACTCTTGCAAAAAAGAAAACGAATTTCATTTTAATAATGTCTAAAATTTTACACTTAATCATCAATATTTTGTTATCTACACGATTTTAATGAAAATTCTCTTTTTTTGATTAATCAAATGCTAATTAATGATTGAATATGATTATTAAGTTTGCTAAATACAAAATAACTTGTAGGTTTTAATTATTTTGTGCTTGCAAATTTAGGAAAAAAAAGAAAAAAGAAAAAGAACATTTCAACGGATACAGTTGATGAGAAATATGATAAAAAAAGTAATTCGTTGGAAAGTAGAAGGACAAGAAAAAATAATTCGTTGGAACGTAGAAGGACAATTTGAGGATAAGAAGCTTTTAAATAGTAATAGTTTAATTTTGGAAAAATATAAATGAAAAAAAAAAAAAAAGGACACTGGAAAGGAAATTGGTGTAGGAGAAGCGGAACAAAATGAAAAAAAAAAAAGTTAAGTGAGAATTTTTAAAGGATAAAGAAAGGATGGAAAGCATTTTGTAGAATAATTTTATAACAAAGAAAAAAATTTGAAAAAAAAAACGATTAAAAAGGTCAAATTTGTTATGAAAGAAAGAAAAAGAAAAAAAGAATGTAAATTTTTATTTTTATGAGTGAAATTTTTATAAATGAAAATATAAGTGTTTGAAAAGTGATGATACGATAAGATGGAAGAAGAAGGAGAAAGAGCAATTAAATTGGTAACAATTTAAAATTTCTTTTTTCCACATTTCTTTTTTATTTTTCCTTCTTCTGAATTTTCTCCTTTTCATATATCGAAACTAACTTACTTATTTTAACCATATAATTATAATTTATATGCTTATTGAAAATGCATTCAACTAGAAGAATATAGCTGTGTAGGTAAATTTTTTCCTTTCATGTTAATTTCCGGAAAAGTAGTGAATTATATTATATTATATATTAAATGTAAATATTATTTGAAAAATTTACTCTTTATGAATTATTGATAATTACAATAATATAAAAAAGAAGTTAAAGTCAATCATAAGATAGAAAAGAAATAATTAAAAATACTGCAATTTAATTTAATTTCACGTACAATGAATTCGTTTAATATAATGTAATGAAGAAAATTAATATCTAATTTCTATGCTTAACACCATATACTATCAGATAATATTAACGTTTGCTAATTTACTTATGTTCCATAATTTATTATTACTTCCATTTTACTTTACATAATATATGTTAGTAATATCGATTTCTGTATTATAAATTATTTTCCAATAAGATAAAATAATTTTAAAAGAATAAATGTTCCTTATTATACTGTTCGTATCAATTTTTGTTATATTTTATTATAAATAACGAAATTCAGAAAGTTTTAATAATTAATGCGTTAAATAACTTGAAGTTGTTTACAGAAAAACCGTAATGACTTCATAATTTATTTACAGTAAGCCTAAGTATATTTTTGAACGATCGTGCTTAAACATTTCTTAAAATATTTGTTGGTGCACTCACTATTAGCATTTCTGATATGTTTGCTGTGGTTTAAAAAATTTAAGAGAAATAATTAGCTGAAGCTGTAGGATAACACTATTTTACACTGTAGGAAATTTGTACTGTAGGGAGGTCAGAATACGGTATATGATATTACTGTATTCATGGTTAACTGTATTAATTAGTCCACAGCATATAATATGTTCATGATAGCATTATAAAAAATTCCTACGGTAAAAGCATATCAGAGCAATAATTTTATTTTAAAAAACACTAATAAAATGTGATAAACTATCCTATTATTGCTGTTATCAATATAGAAGACAAAAAAAAAAATCACAAATAAGAAATAAATTAATAAAAAAAATGACGAATAAGAAATAAGTTAATCATTTAAAATTAATAAGTGCAGATAGGTAAACAAAATAAGCAACCGTTAAAGTATTTATATTTAGTCTTCTTCAAAAAATTCTACTTATGTCCTTTTTGAAAAATTTTTTCCAATAATATTATTTGTAGTATGTATTAATATTAAGCAGAAATTAAAAGTTTAAAACATGGAAAAAATGAGATTTCATCATTTCATCGTTGTTAACAAATTTGATATATGATTATCTTATGAATATTTAAATTAATATTTGTAATATTAAAATAATTAGATTATCAGTAAGAATTTACCAAGTTCATTATTTTCAAGAAAATGAAGGATTAAAAAAAGGAATGAATAAAAAATACGGGAAGGCAGAGAAAAACAAAACCAAATTGTTACTAAAAATATTTCATTATCAAAAAAAAAAAAATAAACAAATTAATAAATAAGAAATAAAATTCAAATTTAATATCAACAATCAGTTATGTGTAATTAACAATTGAAAATTTAACAATTTTAACTTGCATTCGTTATTAAAAAAGAATAGATGAAAATCCATGAAATAAAGTAAATGAAATTCTATTATTCGATCGACAATCTAATAAACAATTAATAGTCAGTTAGTGTTTTGCTGATAAAAATTCCTCTGCTATCAATCATTTGTTCAATATCATTAAACAAAGACAAATTCATCAACCACTTTGCAGTATAAATTGTCGTATGCTCAAGTTGCATTTTAAACTACTTTTAAAAAACAAAAAAAAATTTTTTCTGAAAAAAAAAAGAAAAAATTAACAATGGTAAAAGATTTTTGAAATGGAAAAAAAAGAAATATTTCAAATAACAAAATTCCTAATTGCTAATTTTTGCTTCATAAATAAATAATTTTTCATAAAAAACTACAGAAAGTGATAAAATGCTATTAAAAGGATTGATTATCTTTGCATATCATAATTTTAGCATTATTTCGACAATTTCATATTATAATTTTAGCATTATTATTTCATCATTCCAAATCGATGAAAGAAATCTTAATTAAATAATATTTTAAAAAAGGAAGATAAAAAGGAAAACAAAAAAAGAAGCTTTTTTTACAAAAGAAAACACTTTTTTTTTGCCAGAAAATAACTTAAATACCATAATAGAATTTTATAATTTAATAATTTGATCGATCAAAGATGAAAAAATGATATAAAATCATTTTTCCAGTGGAATAAATTCCAAATGAAAATTTGAAAATGTTCACAGCAAATTTTTTCATCATTGTGCAAAAATTTTTAAATGAATTTAATATTAGGAGAAATGAGAGGAAAGAGAAACAATGCTAATTTCTTTTTTTATGGTTGAATTTTTTTTAAATATTTCAAATTACATTTGCAAGAAGGTGAAGGAAACGAAACGAGAAAAAGGTGTGAGTGGAAAAGTGATTGATTGATTGATTGATTGATTGACTGAATGGGATGAAATTCTTTTGAAATGAAATTTTTAAAAATATGTAGAATAAGAGAGAAAAGGATAACGAAGATAAGATTAGGAAGCATAAAGATTGCAATTAAACTAAAGTTTATCAAATAGGTCTGCGCAACAATTTTAGTGTGTTGCATGGAGAAAAATTATATTATCCAATATGAAAGTTAATCAAATTTAATTCTATCTTTTTCCACTTCTTTGTCATAAAGTAACGAAATGTCAGAAATGTTTAAAAATTTTTGTGGTAAAATTCAATCAACTAAGAATGATTTTCTTTTTTTTTTTTGAACATTTTTTTTTCCATTATTTTTGATGAAAATGAAGAAAATAGTTTACAAAGTTTTCAGAAAATTAGGAAATGAATGAATAAATGAGGAAAAGAATAGTTTTCCCTATAATAATATAATTTAACAATGGTTAAATTTTCTGTTTCTCTTTTTTTTTTTTTGTTTGTTTTTAATGAAAACGAAAAGAATAAGTGAAAAAATCTGAAAATTATAATTTATCAATTAATATATTCATAATTGAATTGATCACTTAAAATGAAATATGCGTTGTAATTATTCGATTTTTCTATAATTTAACATTAATTTAAATATTTCACTCATTTGCATTCAAATCAAAAAGCTTTAAAAAAATTTTCCAAATTTTTGAAAATTGACATTTAAAATGATGTATATGAAATAGTTTAGCAAAATTCTCATTTGATTTCAAAAAATTTTTCATGATAAAAGTTAAATTGTATAATTTTTACATAATAAAATGTAATTCTTTTTATGTTTGAAAATGAAACAGTGAAAAATTCGGAATAATTTGATAACATTCTCTTTGCAATGCAACATTATAATGCTAAACACATATTCAATAAGTATGGCTAATTTAATTACATTTGTTTACATTTGTTGTAAAAAGGTTCTGCCTTATTTGCTTAAATCATGCAAATTACGTCAAATTCATAGTAAATTACGTGAAATTTATGCAAATTACGTGAAATTTATGTAAATCAATCAGAAAATGATAGTGTAATTTGTTATCTTTTCAAAACAAAACAAAATAAAACAAAAAGATAACAAATGTAAAGAATTATACTTACTCCCTCATTCTCTCTTTTTTTTTTCGAAAATAAGAAAGTAAAAAGGAGGTGAGAAAGAAAAAGAAGAGTAAAGGGATAAGATAAAAAGAAAAGTGAAGGAGAAATTGACAATGAATGATTGCTGAATTGATGATTTGTTGATTTTTGAAAAGTGAAATAAAAAATTAGGTACATTAAGCATATGTGCTTCTACCTCTTCAATTATACTCATTTCTTCATTCTCTCTTTCTTTCTCTATCTCTCTTTGATCCTCTCTCTCTCTCTTTCTCTGTCCTTTTGCCATCACTTACAAACAAATTTCATTTTATCATCAAAATATTTTTATTCTTTTTTCAAAGATATATTATTAAAATGAAGAGAAAAAGTGGCAAGATAGAATTTCACACTATTTCTTTTTTTTTTTTTTCTTTTTCATTTTTTTAGTTCAAATTTTTTTATTCTTAAAATGGATTTATCTGAATCAATGAAAAAGGAAATATTTAAAAGAAATTTAATTTGT
>SSBO01000003.1:8962127-9072026 GCA_005281725.1 Wuchereria bancrofti
AAAATATTTTTATTCTTTTTTCAAAGATATATTATTAAAATGAAGAGAAAAAGTGGCAAGATAGAATTTCACACTATTTCTTTTTTTTTTTTTTCTTTTTCATTTTTTTAGTTCAAATTTTTTTATTCTTAAAATGGATTTATCTGAATCAATGAAAAAGGAAATATTTAAAAGAAATTTAATTTGTTTAATTTTAAGTTAAATTTTAGCAAATACTTTATGATAATATGATATTATAAATACTGAATTCAATTAGCGTTTTTTTTTTTGTTAAAAATATATGTTCTTTTTTTAAAAAATGAATTAGATTTTAAATCAAACTTTTCTTCAGTGTTGAAATATTTTAATGATAATCCATTCAAAATTATTAGTAACAATAGTTATAAAGTTCATTCCATTTGTATTTATTTTTTTTTTTTTCACAGCAAAAATAACATTCTTACTTGAGTAAATAAAAATTAGTAACTGAAATTGCATTATAATATAATAATTAATTTGAAATTGTACATATACATAAATTCTTATTTAATAACAATAATAATAATAATAAAATTACGTATTTACCGCTTTTTCTTGAATAAAAATTAATTATTATTAAATAGCATTTATCATTATTATTATTAAATTTGTGTATAATTTCAAATTAATAATAATTATTATTAAATAAGAATTTGTGTATGTATTTCAAATTCCGATAAAAGAAGACGAAAGATAACAATAAATTTATGGCTTAAAGTATAATAAATCAAAGTATATGTATCATTATTAAGATTCAAAATTTATAATAATTGATGTTGTTTACAACAATCGTTCAGCTAATTGCCAAATATGATAAATAGAAAATTTGTATATTTCAAAGCTTTAAGCTAAAAAAAAAAATGAAGCTAATAATAACTACATTTTATATTATAATAGCAATTATATAACTATATTTTAGCTAGTAGTAAATAATATTTTATTCGCCATTGAAATTAAAAATTTTCCTCGAATTAATTAAGCTTCGAATTTTAGTAAATAAATTTCAACTTTTGAAAAGGAAAAAATAATTCAATAATTTAGTGAGAAATCATTTATCTTTTCACATTTATTTTGCACTTTACTTTTTCATCGTCTTTTACTTTTTTTTTTTTTTTTTGTTAATGGAATTTTTAAAAGAAATGAGAAAAATTATTGAATTGAATTAATTGGAACTATCTACATATTTAGGAGGATTTAAGAGACAATTAAAATGCGACGTCGAATGAGAAAGCAAATATGAAATGAATGAAAGAAGAAAAATAAAACTTAGAAAGAAAGCCTAGGCTCTAAATATTTGAGCCTAGGGGTAAATTATATTAATAACAATGAATTGATTAATAGTATGAATGAATAATATTAATAAACCATTAGAATATTATATAAGATATAATTAAAAATTATAGTCAAATATTATTGGAATAAAGATTTGAAAAGTAAAAATGTATTAATTAGTAAAAATATTAAAGAAAAAAAAAGCAAAAATAACATATTTAAATAATTATTTCTCTTTTTTTTTTTGCTTCAATTATTTTTATCACATTAAAAAATTGATAACGAATAAAAATTTTGTAAAAAAAATATTTAATAAACAAAAAGAATTCCTTTTTTTTTTTGTTATTTTTTTTGTTAGAAATAAATATGGAATTAATAGATGAAAAAAAAAACGAAAACATAAGAAGTGCAAGCGATAAATAAATATTTAATATCAAAACTAGCATATAACTTCCTTTTTTTTGAAAATATTTAACTGATAACAAAATTTTCAGTAATACTTAATCCACTAAAAAAATTTTTAGCATTATTTGTTAACAAAAATAAAAGTATTAAAAACAAGAAAAAGAAAAATTATCATTTTTATATTATTTTAGTGTAAACTAAAAATCTTAAATATTTTCCTAATATAAAATTGCAACAATGAATAATAATAGCTCAATTAAGAATATAAAAATAATTTGGTAATATGAAATTTTTAAAATGATCATTGCAATTAAAAGTAAAATTTTAATCCAAAGAAAACAAAAAAACAATTTTTTAT
Source organism: Wuchereria bancrofti (assembly GCA_005281725.1). Classification (NCBI taxonomy): domain Eukaryota; kingdom Metazoa; phylum Nematoda; class Chromadorea; order Rhabditida; family Onchocercidae; genus Wuchereria; species Wuchereria bancrofti. Next base: position 8,964,181 of record SSBO01000003.1, read on the forward strand.
AGTAAAAAGCCAAAAAAAAAAAATTGGAAAAAAAACGAAAAAAGAAAATAAAAGAAATTATTCTTGGTAAACATTTCAAAGTTTTTTTTTGAGCACTTAAAAATTTTGCATTTCGAAAAATACTTCGATTAAGAGAAATTCTCAAGAGTATGCTATTTTGATACTGATTTCAGACTTTTTAAAAAAAAAAAATTTTTTTTTTAGTAAGTGAAGTGAGTGGTAGGCATTATTTTCAGTTTTGTTAGAAAAGAAACTGCCTTAAGAATATTCATGAAAAGTTTTAATTATACTTAAAACAAAGTACTTATAAGAGTGCTCCATTTGAAAACAGAGAGAGGGAGAGAGACAGAGAGACAGGAAGAGAGGAAACAAAGAAAGAAAAGCAAAATTTTAAAGCAATCACAAGGAATACACTTTTGTGAATAATTTTTCAGTGAAAAAAAAAAAAAATCAAAGATTACTACGATAAAATTAATTTTTTCATTTGCAACATATCATTTATGATTGTTACTCGAATTAGAATCAAATATCAATTAATAAAACTTAAAATATTTCAACAAATTTTGAATATCATAAATAATATAAATTTATTGCTGTGAAATAGTTCAAGTAAGATTAATTTTATATTTCTTTTCGTTTTGCTTTCTTTTTCCAAATTTATTTGTTTATTTACTTATTTTTTCTTTGATTTAATTAAAGATCAAAATGATAAGTGAGAAAATGATTGAATAGTTTTAACTATTTATATCAAATATATAATATCAAGAGAGAGAAAGAGAGAGAAAAAGATTGCACAAAGAGGGAGAAAGAGATTATTTACCTTTCATATTTCGCCTAGTTTCAGTATGAGTTTGGTAACCTTTGCTCATTTGAAATTTATTTTTATTTCTTATTGGATAGAAAATTTGATATTAAGGCATAAAGTTATTAAAAAGCAGAAAAATATTTTTTAGAAAACAAAATTAAATTATAATATTTTGTTATACTATTTTTAATACGAAAAAATTGAATACATTTATTAATGGATGTTTGATGTATAAATATGCCTTAAGGCATATGCCTTGTTTATACATTTCTAAAATCTTACCAACTAAATATTTTATTAATAAAATGATATTGATAATAAATATTTATTAAAGTAAACAAAATCTATTAAATTTTCATCCTAATGACATTTTAATCTTATAATTATTATATTAATGTATGAAGGAAAATAATATCTTGCATTCCTTTATATTTATGTGAATCGTTTTTCCCCTTTTAGATCTATCTTGATAAATAAATTTGAAAAATTAATTAAAAATTATACAATTATATCAAAAGCATTTAAAATTATATATACATAATCCTAATTATGATAAATGCGATAAATACGACAAAAATATTTCAAAGCTAAAGACTTAATGGTATTTCAAATTCAACTTCTTACCGAATACTAAATAAATTTATTGCCTATTTTATCATATGATAAATCTTATTTCATTAAGAACCTCAATTAAATGATTTACTTGTTTACTTAAAAACTGCAAAAGCATACTATTTTGAAAGATAAAAATAAAATCTGTCTGAAAATTAATTGGCAAAGAAAATGACAAATTTTGATGAAAAGTAATCAAAATTTTTTCTTTCATTGAATAGCTTTTGATGGTTAATTTAATGACTAATTTATTAATTCAATCTTAATTAGTAGTCCTCGTATGATTATGAATGAGTTTGTAACAAATTTAAAATTACTTAAATTGCTATATTAGTTGCATAAGAGCTTTCTTATAAAACGATTTAATCTTTGACACATATTTACTAATAATTACAAATTAATTAAGCATGCAAATATCTTAATTTTTAATCAAATCCTGCAATGAGCTGATAATTTCATCTCATTAACGATATATGTAATGAAAAAAAAAACAGATTTAAATATTGAAGTTGTCAATTTGTTTCAAAATTTTACATTTTAATAATTTCAAAGATTTTGTTAAATTAAAAATTTGAAAGTTTTGGAAATTCTCATGCATAACAGCAAATCGATAAATAAAGATAATAAAAAAAAAAAAACGAAATCCACATATCTTCATTAATTATCTGCTTTTTCTTTCATTTAATTCCTTTAAATTAAAATTTTTGATATTTGTAATAATACTAAATTCAAATATGTCATTTAGTGACAACCAATTTAAATAGATCAGTAAATCAATCATTTAATGAAATTGCTATATTTCTCACATTCTTTCGTCTAATTTTTTCAGCCGTAATACTTTTTTGTATAATTTTAAAACTGTAATATTTTTTATGAAAATTTTCAATCATATTTCTTTGTCCTTTCCGTCCTTTTACATTTTCAATCCATCTTACAGCTTTCAAAATCATTTTTTTTCTTTTCTTCATCTGATGGTTTAATTACTTGGCAAAGTATACTGTAGTAATACTACTACAGTAATACTACTGTATCAAATTACAGTTCATCTCACTTCTTATTTCTTACTGTCTCCTTGCTTTCTTTTTTGATACTTTTTATTATTGTTATTGTATGCTATATCCAATTTCATTTTTGCCAATTGTTCATTTAATTATGCTAATATTTTAAAATAAATTATATTATTTTTTTGTGTTTTTATCAGTAATTTCAGCGTTTTATTTTGATTTCGTATTTTTGACACTTTTTAAAATCATTTCAAATAATTGATTGCTTTTTTTGCTCGATTTTTAATTTTGAATGTAAATATTTTGATTATTTTTTATTTTCGAATTTGTTGACTTTTATTATGCTATAAAATGTGAAAGACAAGCTTGTTTACATGTTTGCAAATTGCATATTAATTTTATTTACTGTAAAAATTCTATTAAAAATTTAGACTGTTTTCCTAATCTTTTTGTTTTCATTGAATGAATATGGATTTTTTGTAGCGCTTTTTCCATTTTTGTTATAAATAGTATAACTGTCAGATAATTTAAATTTTTTAATTTCAAAACTCAATTTTGCAAATACATTTTTTACTAAGTCCTCTGTGTTAATTGTGAAAAAGTTTCTTCCACTTGTTTATGTGAATGTTTCATTTTTTCTTCTCTTTTTCAGCTCTTATTTCTAATTTTTTTTTTCAGTTTTAGCATTTTTAACGAAATCTTTCTGTTCTTTTCAATTTTACTTCTATTGTTTTCTTTCTTTTTTAATTCTAGATTGAATTCGTTTTTGAAAACGTTCGCAGCTATTATTTCTAGGCTTTTCACAAAATAATTGTTACTAATTATAGATGCGATGTTTCATCCTAATTTTTTAATTCTTTTAAATTGTTTTCCGACATGCTAGAAATTATCGAATTTTACATCATTTGTTAAATTTTTGTAAAAATTGCTTCTTCTTTACTTTTGATAATTTTTTTTATTCTTTGTAGCTTCTGTAAAGTATTATTTAGATTTTTAGTTTATCTATTAGATTATATCAATAATTTGCATTGCATTTTTCTACCATTAATTTTCATTGTAATTCATTAATCGTTTTTTTTAAATTTAATATTTAGTTTTGGTTTATTTCTCAATTTTACTTCTTGATTACTTATAAATGCTCTCAAATTTTTTTTTTTTTATTATTAATTAGGAAAACTTTTCATGAATACTTCAAAATGAATCAAAAATTGTAACAAAAATTTCTGCAACTCCTCTGAAATAAATTATAAATCATAGCAAAACTTTTCCATACTTATTTTATTTAAAAATAAATTTCATTTACTTTTTTTGTGATTGTTTTAGAATAAAATAATTTTGTTAAAAAAAATATGTTGAATTGATGGTAAACATATTAATTCATTCATTTTATTCATTCCTTATGAAAACAAATTCCTTCTTTTTCCAAATCATTCAAAGAAAAAATTTTTTGTAGTTATTTTTTTCTTTTTTCGATATCCAAGAAAATATTAAAGTAAAATTATAACAATTAAAATGGCGGTATTGTCATGATCAGCTACAAACTATTCGGAATTATTATTGTTATTGTTAGTAGATCAAATTTTGTCGAAATATCTCGAAGATATTATCGGATTTGCAAAGTTATTGCCGGATTAGCAATAATATTAAATCGGTTTTTGGAATAATTGTAAATGAATGAATATCAGACTTATCAGTTTCACATAGTTACTTATCATCTTTGCTAAATATTATAAAATAATTACAAATTTTTTGTGGCAAAATATTATTAATGTTGATATGATTAAAAATAAATGAATAAATAAAAATATTTTAGCCACTTATTGAAAAAGGTTGTTATTTGATAATTTGAAAATTATCATTCATAAGAAAAAAGATAATAATTTAAGAGAATTTTATTTTTTGACAGCCTTTTTTTTAATAGAAATTACTTATGTTAGGGTAACATTTATTACTATATGGAAAAAAAAATAATAAATTGTAATAATTATCTTTTAAAATAATTAGATTGAACTTGTGAACATTGGAACTAATTGAAATATCTTAAATGATTATAATTTTAAAAAAAGACTTAATTGTTAACTGAAAAGAAATAAAAGTCATTTTCAGTGCTTAAAAAAAATGTTAATTTTTTGTAACATTTTTACTCTTTCTGTTAACAAAATTATAAGATGTATGATTAACAGTAAATAAATAATAATGAGTTATCATAATTTTATGCTTTTTTTTTTTGGGTTTTCATAAATTTTCATCGTTTCATCAATTATTTAATTAAAATTAAACAAACCAAACCACAAGTTCCGTTATCATTAGAACACTAATTTATGATTTTGAAGAGAAATGTAAATTATTTTGTAATACAATATATATTTCCAATAAGAATTGTATTAAAATTATTGAAATTAAAAATGAAAATTAAAGCTTTTCTAATTCCTTATTCGTTCACATTCTTTTCATTCCTTTATCACAATTCAAATAATTATCCAATTTTAATCACACAATAATTCATAACCTATTTTTGCACGAATGTCTTTTTGAAATATAATCATCCTTTATTAATCTAATTAATTTCATTTTGGGAATGATGAATAACAATTTCTTAAAGAAAAATTTTAATTTAAAGAATTTTAAAGAAGAAATTTGAAGAACGAAACAAAAATGTACATATAGCGTGATAAGTAATAAATAACAAAATGTGATAAACAAGTTGTAAATGATATGATAAAATAAAATAATGAATTAATACTATAAAATTAAACTTACAGGAGAAAACAAATAGGGAAAATATTTAAAATATTATAGTGAATATTTCAAAATTCGGATGATTTCTGCATTTTGCAATGAAAGTTTTTCTTATCAGTGCCATTTTTGTGTTTTTAGGTGCTAAATATAAGTGATAAGCAATTGTACTTTTTATCACATTACTTCAATAATAATCACTCCTAAAAAATTTCGATGATTACTTCATTTTGTAAGGTTACCAGATGATTAAGTAAAGTTTTGAAAATTCATTTTCAAAGTTTTAAAAAAACCCAAATTTTAAATAAAAAGAGGAATATTTTATCATTTAAGAAGGAGTAAAATGTTAATAAATGATAACAAGTTAAAAGTGGCATGAAAGTAACATTAAATTATGAAAAAAATCCAGTAGAAAGCTCAAAATTTAATGATCTGATAAGCGATCTCTGATCGATGAAATTTGATTGATCGACAAAAATTTCACGATCAAATAATCTTCTATTGAATGCATTTTACGATCAGTAAAAACTTGCAAAATTAAGTGATCTACGGAATAAATTAGTTCCCTGATCGAATTCATATTTGTCAAATTCCATAAAGAAAACTAATATTGTTTACAATGTTTCATAAACAATGCAAATATATCGCAGTGATAATTTAACAATTGGCAATTGCTTACTTTAGGTGTATATATGCTATCTGGAAAAGCGGAAATGTCGCAGACACTAAACTACTATGGATCAAAGATTGATACTTTTAGAAATTATCAAATGATTATTATCACTTAAAATTTTTTATAACTAATTCTTTACGAAGAACATTTATAAAATTGTATTTTTGAAAAATAAATTATTACTAAAAATATGTGAGGAGTTAAGCATGATCTATGATTGTTATCAAGTAGAATCTATTAGTAATTAAAACTTACTTTTGATTTCAATGAAAAAAAAAATAAGTAAATTGCTTTATTGTGCGTTACTCTAAAATTTGTAAACAAAATTTTGAAAGTTAAAAAAAGAATTATTCCACTTCTTTTTTTAATTTCGGCAACGAGGGACCAATCTTAATATTTGTTAGCCAATCTTAATTCACTGATATTACAATTTTATCAATTTAAATATTTTAATAATTTGAAATGTATTAATTAATTATTTCAAAAAACAGGAAAATAAACTATTTAAAAATTTTGTAGAATTGGATGTTTCGTAATTTTCTAAAATAGATTATTTTGTAAATTTGTAAACTTAAAAATTACACATTCATAAAGTTAAACAAAATTTTTGAAAAACAAAGTTAAATCATATTACATTGTTATAATTTATCATTTCATATATTAAAATTTTATCATTTGATATATTAAATTATCCGGAAATAAAAATAATAAAATTCCATCTGGAAATTTTCGAAAACGGAGCTTTTTTTAATGGATAGAGCTATTTCCATTATACTATTATTATTTTTATGCAAAAAATCAATTAATCAGTAATTGTTTACATAATATTAGCTTATGATCTTTTTTCATTTATAATTTATCTTTTTATTCTTTTAACAAATTTTAATTCAAGATTTATTTTTTCTAATTTTGAATTAAAATTCTCAATTGAAGTACTCAAAAAAAAAAGTAAATTTTATCGATATTAAAAGGTGACTGGAACAATCGAAATGCCTTTATTAATAATAAAGCAATATATTGAATCAAAAAAAAAAAAAAAAATTTTGTGTAACTTTGACAAATTCAAGAAAATTTTTGATAAAGTTATTGGTTTTTTTTTTGATATTTTTAAATATGACACAATTGTTTGCAATTTATTTCATTTAATTTGCTCTCTTTTAAATTAAACATTTTTTTATTTGAATAAAAGAAACAATTTGTTTTTTCTCTTTTTTTTTTTGCGTATATAATCATTCAATTTAAACTTTATTTTCGTTTCAATTAAAAATGTTTTAACACAAATTTTGTCAATTATTTTAAGTCATTTTTCAAGTATTTGTTGTTGCTAAATAATTTCTTTGTCAAATTACATTTGATTATTTTAAAATAATTTTTTATCACTGTTGATTTTTAAATAATTGTTACAGGTCAAATTATTGGTCTTATTTGTTATTTAATTGAAAATGATTAGAAAGTAATTAATTTTATTCTTTTTTTTTTTGCTCCTTTTAAAATAATAATTGTTATTTGAAATATTAAACAATTAATTACACATTTTATTTGCATATGATAATGTTATGTAATTCATCGAAAGCTTCATTTACTATGCAAATAACGTTTTTTTTTTTTTTTTTTTATTGACATATTTTACACTCTATTTGCTTTTTTCTTTTATTTTTTTTAATTACTATAAGATTGTCAACATAAAATGATAAATGTCATTTAAGTCATATTTGCTAGACAAAAATTGATATAATATAGTAGCATGAAAAGCAATCAACAAAAAATTTTATTTATTTTTATTTGCTTCTAAAATTAATTTATCACTATAATAAATTATATTAAAAAAATAAACTATATTTGGTAAAAATTAATAAAAAAAAATGTAATAATTAAAAAGACATTATCATTTTTTCGTTTTTTTTTTAAAAAAAGCTAATATTTTGTTATCACATAAATTAGCAGCATTAAAAATGAAAAAAAAAAAAAAAAAACGGATCAGTAATCAAATTGGCTAAATATGCAATGTGAGACATTAAAAAAAAAAAAGACATTTTTTAAATCAACAAAAATTGGGACACATATGAATGACTAAAACTAAAACAAAAAAAAAAAAAAAAACGGGGGCCATTTTAGCGCTAGGCTCATTTTCGCCCTTCTTTGCATGCCAATATCTCCAATTATCTTGGCTCAATCTCATTCATTTCATTTTTCTGATGCAAATCATACAACAATGATTTGATATACTCCAAGTTACTTCTATAGAAAAGATAATTACTCCCGAGAAATCTCGATTACTGGTATTTTAGTGTTATCATAAAATTACATTTTTTTTTACACATCACTTACTACCATATATCTTTGCTAGTTTAGCTTTTTTTTCAAAAAAAAAAAAAAGAAATTTTTATTAACATTTAAAAATTTTTTAATTTACATCTAAATTTTTTCATTTTCATCTTAAAATATTTCTATTTCTTTTTCCTTTTTTTATTTTCAGTTTTAAAATGATTTAAATTACCTAAGTGTAATATAAATTTTAAAAATAAAGAATTTAAAAGGATTAAAAGAATTTTTATTTTTGAATTTAAATAAATTGAACTAACAAATAAAATTCTTTTTTTTTTTCAAACGAACAAAAAAAATAAAATTTAAGACATTAATGGAAATAATTACATTTTTATTTTATATGTCACTTAATAGAAATCTTAAAATATTAATCTTTTCAAGCAAATCATTTAATGAGTAATGATCTAAATAAAAAAAAAAAGTAATTCTCTTAGAAAAAAAAAATGAAAATTTTTTTTTCAGGTTATGCAATCATTTCCGTCATAAAAATTGCAATTACAATTTATTATTTGATAAATTTTAGCTTATTTAAATTGAATAAGCTAGCCTAGCTTAATTGTTATAAAATAATAATTTAATATGATAGTAATTCTTATCAAATAACAATTTAATATGATAGCCAATGATAAAAACTTACAAACAAACAATAAATTTAATTAAACTTAAAATGAATTAAAAAATTTAATTGCATTTAATTAAAATTTAAATGATGAAATAGAACTTATACCATGCATGAAGTTAAGTTATAATTACCCTATCATTTATCAAAATTATCATATAATAATAATAATTTCTTTTAAAAACAGTTAGCAATTTTTTTTTTTTTTTTGCTTTTTTACACTTATTTTTTTTATCTCTCAAAAATTATAGGATGAACAAAAATGTTCCAATTTCATATCCACAGGGAAAACATTAACTATTACTATTACTACTACTACTATTATTGATGCTGAAGTATTCATAGAGCCTAGTTCTAGGCCTAGTCCTTCACTAGGCCTAACAATACTTTCATCTTCCTTTTATATCCATTTTTATTTTTCTTCCAACAAACATACATGAATTCAATCCTACTCTTCTTTTCTCTCTACTTTATCCATCTAACTATTTCAAACTAATCGACTAAATCTTTAAATAGCCAAGAAAAAGCTACCAGTATGACATTAAATTTTCAATCATCGCCACTAGCCATTGCTCATCATCATCGTCATCATTATCATTATCATCATCATCATTATCATCATCATCATTGATTTACTTTCACAAGAAATTCATCATCATCATTGATTTACTTTTACAAGAAATTCAACTATAAACAATCACTGATTTTATTCTAAACATTTATTATTAGCTTATTTACTACTTATTCTAATTATGCAAATTTTGCATGTTTCCACTTCATTATCTTATTTTGATAAAATCATTTAAAATTTGTCAAACTATTAGCCAACAATTGGTTAATAACACGAAGGTTTGTCATTAAATGTGCAAAAAAAAAAAAAAGTTATCAATCAATTTTGCTATTAACTTTTTATTAATCAATTTTATCATTAATTTTTTTTATTGAATTATTGATTAAAGTAAAGCATTTAATTATTGCAGTTTTTGAATATAAATAATTTTGGATAAATTATTGATATTATTGTTATTTTTAGATAAAATATTATAAAAATTCATTTCAAAATTATAAAATACCACGATTAAAATATACAAAAACGATTAGAAATAAAGAAAAAAACAAATGACTACTTTACATTTTGCACTTTTTTGAAAACATTTAATATCTTTGATTTTAACAAATTTAATTTTCAAAATTGATAATATTTTTTTGCAATAAAAATTTAATCATTTCAAGCGTTTTTTATAAAAATAAATTTTTTCAAATATTTTAAAGTATTTTTTTATATTTCAACAAAAATTTTCTTTTTATAACAAAATATTAGTTTTATGAACAATTTGTTATAATATATTTTAAATACATTCATACTTATTTATTTTTTTCTTTTTTTGAATATTTCAATACTGCGCTATTGCCAAAACCTTTGATAAAAGTGTTATTTAAATTTTTTGAATATTTCAATAAAATTATCAATATCAAATTTTCTAGTAAAGGAATTTTAATTTTAATCTTTTTATTCTTTCTATTTTTTTTCTCTTATTTATTTCCATTACTCTGCTAATTGCTTGTTGAAATTATTCCTTTTGAATGAATTAAAATGAGTTTTTCATATTAATTTCATCATAAATTACCTTACCTACACTAATTAATTAATTCTTATTTTGTAAGATTTATTTATAACCTAGAAATGGATGCCCGCGTAAGAATAATGTGGGAATGATTGACCGGATAGAATATAAATGATTCAGGTTTGATGATCTGATAGGTATAGATGAAATCTAAGAGTAATAAGCAAATAAGCAGAATTTATTGAGACTAATGATCGCATTGATAAAAAGCTTGACCGGATTGATAAAAACTCTGACCGGCTTGATAAAAAGTCAAGATAATGATTGGGTAGTTGAATATGATTCAGGAATAATCACCGGATAAGTAAATGCAAGTAGCAACCGGATAGTCCAAGTGATGCAGGAGTAATGATTAGATAGAAGAGTTTTGTTTTAAATTCTTTTATTCTAAAATTTTATTTTAGTCTGTAATCAAGTTGATAAAGTTGAACAGATCATAGCTGATAAACAAATTTGGCAAAATCGATGAGAGAACTTTTTACAAGTTCATTTATTTCTTAAAAAGACATTTAAAAATTTTTACTAATTGCAATTTTTCAGTTAATTACTTAATTACTCATATATTTGCTATTGTTTTTAAATATTTTGCTAATTTAATTATTTTACTTGTATGCCTATTTAAATTTTTGTAAATCTTTAAAAAACAATAAGGTTTTATTAAAATTTAATTACAATTTAACTATGTTACGATGAAAAAATTTGTTTCTACTTCAAATTTTTTTCATTTTAGATTTTAAATATACTAATTCTAACTTTAACAGATTGCTATTTTCTTGCAATCATATTACTAAATAATATTATTACATTATCATAATTCCATACAAAAAAAAATTTTTTTTTTTTCAAGCAAATATTTTATTATTTCAATATTAAACATTTCTATCGATCTACAATAAAAAATACTTTCAAATTAAATTTATCATTCAATCATTTTTAAATTATATTATCAAATTGATCACAAAAAAAAATTTTTTCATGTTTCTTACATTTAACAATTTATTTCACGTCATTTTTTAAAGTTTCCTCTCAAAATATTTCATTCCCATTTTCATTTTTCTTTTTCACTATTTAAATTAGTGCATTTTCATTTATTTTCCTTTCTTTTCCTTTTTCCTTTTTCTTTTGGCGGAAAGATCCATTTATTTTGTAAACACTTGCGCCTTGCGCTTCATTCATTCTTTTATCTCTTATCTAATTATTTCAAACAAAACTAATACTTTAGTAACAAAAAAAAAAAAAAAAAAAAGAACACACTACACAAATCATTGTTGTATTTAAAATTTTTGCGACATCCTGAAATTGCCTAAAATCGGCAATCTTTATCAGTAATGGAAACTACTCAATCATCCGGAATTCCTGATTAGAAATTTTTTTACAGAAAAAAAAAAACTTTTTTCGTTTTAAAAAAGGACACATGCATACATCATAAATAACAAATTCTCTCATAATTTTTTCTTTCTATTTTTTCTCATTTTTTTTGTTTTTTTTTTTTTTTTGGTTAGCAATGAAATGAAGAAGAAAAATTCGTATTTGATGCTTATTCGTTTCCTAATTTCATTTCATTTATTTTTTTTAGCTTCTTCTTGCTATATTATATTGATACATTGATTAATATATTAGCATATTTTATAAATGAAAAAATCATAAATTTAAAGCTTAACGAAAAAAAATTTTCTTTTTTTTTGAATTTTAATTGTAATTTTCTTTTTTTTGAATTTTAATTGTATTTTTCTTTTTTTTTTGAGTTTTTACTATTAAAATTAAAATTACTACACATTGTAATATAAAAGTATAGTTTTAAGCTATTTATACTATAAAATTAATTAATAAAACTTTATGCTAAAATTTTAACATTATATCACTAATACTTTCAAGGTGATAAATTGAAATGATATTTTAGTTATTCATTTCTATCGCGTTTTTTTTTTCGAATTAAGTTGTAAATTTAATTGGAAAAAGTTTTTTATTTTTGCTAAGAACAATTTTAATTTAATTTAGTTATTTTCTTAAATAATTTTAATTAATTTTTCTTTCGTTTGTTATTGGTGTGCTTCTTTGTACTTTTCAATTGAAAATTTATATGCAAACAGAAATTTAACTAATTTTTAGTTAATTTCATTTTCTATTTGGCATATTCATATATAGAAGAAAAGGAAAAAACAAAAAAATCGGATTAATTTGGAAAAAATTTTTATCGTTTTTTTATGCATACAATAAATTTTGACATCAAAATTAAAAATAATTAAATTCTTTCTTTGAACTAAACGAAACATTTAATTATCTACAAACGGTAGAGCAAATTGAAAATAATAGATTATTTGAATTCATTGACTTATTTTATTTCATTTTTAATTTCTTTTTTTTTCTCATATCAAAGAATCAATATCTTTCGCTGGTTTTTCTATCAAAATTTACTATGATTAACAAGAAAATAATTTTCTTTCATTCTTATCATCAAACAATCATTTTTCATTTTATTTCCTATTTGATACATTTATTTGTACAAAAACAAAAAACGAAAAAACAGAAAAAGAAAACAAAAATAAAAACAAAAAATAATTGAAATAATTTTTTTGAGAAACTATTTGTTATAATTTATAAAAAAACATTTTTTTTTTTCAAAAAGGTATCACATTATATGCTAAATTAAAATATGAAATAATTTTTCTTAATATTTTAAAAAAGTCATTAATTTAATTTATGAAGAAACTACCGCAACTTTATGGTTATTTCCTATTTTAATATATTGTTTGATATTGAAATTTCAACATTTTTAGATATAATTATGCAAACTTCTATAAACATTTTACCTTAATTTGAGTTAAATTAGCAATTATGCTTAAAAATTAAGAACATACAATCAATTTTCTTTTTTTTTCTTCTGGTAAATTCAAAAAAAAAAAATAATCTTACTGAATTTATAAATTTTAGTAAACATAATATTTTTGTTGTTAATCAATTATAGCTAAAATTATTTTTGCTTATTAAGTTTAAAAAGAATTCAGTTCAAAATTCAAGAAAAAAATTCGCTAAATTCAATTAAATTTTACTCGATTATTCCTTAAATTTATTTTGCTATAAAATTGATAATATTTGTTATATTATTACGATGCAAATTTTTCCAGTATTTCTATTAATTTCATTGATTGATCATCCATTGATTTTCAGAGATTTTTATTTATTTCCTGTTGAAATCATTAATTTCTTTAATTGTTTCATTAAGAAATCATTAATTTCCATTGATTTTTTAATTGAATTTATTGATCTTTTCTTGTTTCATTAATTTTTAATGATTTGATTTATCTTTAATGATTAACAATTTACTAAAGTAATGGTATATTCAAGTGATTGGTTATCATTTATCATCTAATGCGAGAAAATGATTTGTATGAGGGAAATGATCGAATAGAAGATAATCGGATAGGAAATGATCGGATAGATGATCGGCTAAGAAATGATCGGATAAATGATCGAATAGGAAATGATTTGATAGATGATCGGCTAGGAAATGATTTGATAGATGATCGGCTAAGAAATGATCGGGTAGGAAATGATCGGATAGATGATCGGCTAAGAAATGATCGGGTAGGAAATGATCCGATAGATGATCGGCTAAGAAATGATCGGGTAGGAAATGGTCGGATAGATGATCGAATAGGAAATGATTTGATAGATGATCGGGTAGGAAATGATCGGATAGATGATCGGCTAGGAAATGATTGGGTAGATGATCGGCTAAGAAATGATCGGGTAGGAAATGATCCGATAGATGATCGGCTAAGAAATGATCGGGTAGGAAATGGTCGGATAGATGATCGAATAGGAAATGATTTGATAGATGATCGGGTAGGAAATGATCGGATAGATGATCGGCTAAGAAATGATCGGGTAGGAAATGATCCGATAGATGATCGGCTAAGAAATGATCGGGTAGGAAATGGTCGGATAGATGATCGAATAGGAAATGATTTGATAGATGATCGGGTAGGAAATGATCGGATAGATGATCGGCTAGGAAATGATTGGATAGATGATCGGCTAAGAAATGATCGGGTAGGAAATGATCCGATAGATGATCGGTTAAGAAATGATCGGGTAGGAAATGGTCGGATAGATGATCGAATAGGAAATGATTTATAGATGATCGGCTAGGAAATGATCCGATAGATGATCGGCTAAAAAATGATCGGATAGATGATCCTCTAAGAAATGGTCGGGTAGGAAATGATCGGCTAAAAAATGATTGGATAGGAAATGGTCAACTAAGAAATGATCGGATAATAGATGAATATCAAAGAGAATAGTTGTTAGATAGACATTTTTGATGAAATAAGACTTCACCGGAAGTATCTCGTTTCTTTCCTTTCAGTAAACGCAGTATTGCAATGAAATGAATTTTTTTTTTTAAGAAAAATCTTTATTACGTATTTTCCATTTAAAATATACTCTTAATTAATAAACATTTTTTGAAAAAAAAAAAGAAAAAGAGAAGCACAATATGCAAAATTATATTCAAATATTAAAATTTAGTAATAAATAATTTTTATTTTATTAATTTTTCTTGAAAAAAAAAAAACAAAAAATTAAATAAAGAAAGCACAAAAATGACTATTAGTAAGCGTTGTTTAATTGCAAAAAGAACAAAAAAAAAAAAATTAAATAATATAAAAATAAAAATCAATGACGAATAATGAAAATAAAAATAAAATAAATAAATAAATTTGAAAAATATATTTCTTTGTCAGTTATTTAGTTTTTTTTTTTTTTACACTATTTAGGCTTTTTATAGATTCTTTCATGTTAAGAGTTAAGGCATATAAACAATCTGTCAAATGGTTAATAGGCTTATTTTCTGAATGATTGTTCTTCTGAAAATGGGAAAATGCGAGTGAGAAATTGAAATGGTGAGTAGATTGAATTGATAGTGAACCGATGATTGATTCCTATTTTTACAACTATTATCCTTGGCTCCTTAAAATGTGCCTTATTACTATCAATAAAATTGGCTCTTTATATTGTTTATTTGTAAAAAAAAAAAAAAAAAATAGTAATTTCTTTCTTTCACTCAATTTGAATTCTTCTTTTTCTTTCCTTGTTTTTTTTTTTTCAAAATTATTTTTATTATTATTTTTAAAATTTAGTCTTTCTTTTCTTTTGGTCTTCTTTTTTAAGATTATTATCATATTAGGGCATTTTTATTTTTTATTTTTTCATTTTAATTAGAAATTACTCTTTTTTTTTAATGTCTTTTCTTTTTCTCGATGAAAAAACATGCTGGAAATTTTTGAAACTTTTAACTTTTCATTGTAAGCTTAGTTTAATTTTAGATTTTGTGAAATTTTGAAATAATTTCGACGAAGAAAAAAAAAAAATGAGCTATAGCAAAAGAATGTCAACAATGATCTATTAGACAAATTGATCGAATGGCGCCGACCTCAAATCGGGAACTTATACCGGTTAGTATGTATCGTTTTTTTTTTTATTTTTTTTTTTTTTTTAAAATGATAGAGTGAAAATTTAAAAAAAAATTTTTTTTAATGTTTATATGTGAATTAGTGAAGGATTTGCTCATTTTAAAATTAATTATTATTAACTTTTGCTACTAATTAAATTACTAATTTATATTATTAATTTGCATTGGTTACATTTTACTTAAATTAAAACATCTTACTTAAATTGCTTATTACTAACTATTACTATAAATTAAATTGCTGATTTTTATCATTAATTTGCACTATTATTAGCTACTATTTTCTAATTATTAAATTTAACTAATTTTAAGGTAATTCAAAAAGATTTAAAAAAAAATTATGATGGTTAGAGGATATTTGTAATATTTTATTAGAAGATGACATATGGAAAATAAAAATAAATTTTCACTGTATCTGTTGCTGATAAATTCTAAGTAAATTGATATTAATGTTAATTTTAATATCTTTCATTTTATCATTTATTCATTCATATCTGTGTAAAATGGCATTAAGTTACAATAATAACTTTAGGAAAATTTCTTCATTTAACTAAATATTAAATTAGTTAATTATTTAGCATAAATGAAATAAACAAAAAAAAAAAAAAAGTGTTTTATCGTTTATAAATTTCACATTGTTTAGTTTAATTTTAGCTTTTAAAAAATTTTAGGAATATTTTTACAAATTTTTATCAATGCTTAAACTAGCATTGATAATAATCAACTATCAATTTTGTTATTATGTTTAGTTTGAAATTTTGGTTTCAAAATACCCTGTGGGAGTATATGCATCATGTTGATACATGTAAATAAAACATTTCTAAAATTGAGAAAGAAGAAATGTTTGAATTTCGATTAGCATAATTTATTCTAAATGATCACTTTTTTTTTTTTTCTTCAACAACTAAATCATTTTTTTTTTTTTGTTTGTTTTCTTTTTTGTTAATTCATTGGGGAATATTACAAAGTACTTTAGTTTTGATTTTTTCATAATTTTCATTTTTAAAATGCTAACATTTCATACATACGTTTTCTTACATAGTCTTATAAAATTTTGTTTTTCTTTAAAAAGAAATTTAAAATTTTGTTAAAAAATTTGTTTCCATATTTTTTTTCTTTCCTTTTTCTTTCCTTTGCATGGCAAATTTTGAAATAAAATTGGAAATTTTGTGCACAATTAATTGCTTGTTTAAAAATGCAAAATTTTATGATTTAAATATTTTTGTCATTTCAGTCAAATAATTCAAATATTTTTTTTGCAATTTTTTTCATACTTACATTATTATATTAGCTTGTTTCAAATTGCATCAAACAAAAATATAGAAAATTTAAAAGATTTAAAAAAAATTTTAAAAAATTTTTACAAAATTTGAAATTTGAATACATTTGATATAAATAAGGAAAAATTAGAATTTTGCTTAAAAATTTCATTTTCATATAATTTTTCACTCTTCTTTTTTTTTTGTATGCTAAAATTTTAATGAGGGATTTTGAATTGAATACATCGATTTTATTCATTCATTAATTTTATCAACTGAAATTTAATAAAAATTTAATAAAAAATTTTTAAATTTAATGAAAAAATTCAAAAGAAATTTAATAAGAAAGAAATATTTCGATTTTTATTTATAAATTTATCAATTTCAAATTATTACTTCGTTTTTTTTTTTTGAATTTTTTTTTTTTGCCTCAAAATAGTGATGCATAAAATTGATAAAATAGTTAACTGAGTATTAGTTTACCGGAAGTACATCTTTATTCGAAGATGGTATGATTCATTGAGATGCTACTTTAATGTATATCTCACTAATTTATGTCTTCGGAATTTGTAAAAGTTAATTTTAGGGAACAGCTGTCCATTTCAACTAGTCATCGGATATTTTATACTGTGTTCCTAAGTGCTTATGTACCTAAGAAAAGATTAAAATTCAAATATGTTTATATGTTTTAATTGTGAAAAATTTCCTATTTGAGAAAATTTTTGAAATTTTTTCAAATAAAAATTTAAAGAAAAAAGGCTAAAACTTTAGAAATTTCATATTTTGCCAAATTAAGTATACAATAAATAATTATTTTTTTATTTTTTGATAAATTTAATTTCTTCATTTATTCGTTTTTTATTTTTATAATTGATAATTAATTGGATAAAGTTTTTGCTTTTTTTTTTATTTGTATCTTTCATTTTATGTTATAATTTAATTGACCTTTAATATTGAATGTTATTATTTTGAGTGTTATTATTTTTTATCATTGATTAATTTCATCAATTAATTTATATATTAAAAAAAAAAGTGTAGTAATAATTTTACAAAAATGTATCTATTAAAATTTGTCAAAAAATAAAGATGAAATTCTTGAACTTTCGACTTTTTACATTTGAATTTTTAAAAAAACTTTTAGAAAAAACTAGAAACTTCCAAAAAAATTCTTGACTTAAATTTTTAGAGAAAAAAACACAAAGAAAATTTGACGGAATAATTGATAAAATTTTATTTGATTTATAATTAATTGTTGTTTTAATATCACAAATGCTAGTAAATATTATTAAGTGCTAAGATAAATTATCTGAATTTATAGGCAGAAATATTTCAAAATGTAAATGCTAAAATTGCAATTAAATTACAAATGAAATGGATGAAATCTAATTTGAAGTAAAGTATTAAATTAAAATTTACAAAGAATTTCATCGAGGAAAGAGAAATAGGAATGAAAGAATTGAATGATGTGCTTTGCATTTTATGAGTAAATCGGTTCTTCCAGAATGATAAAACGTTTTGTCATTTAATGAAATGCATTGAGACATTTAGTTAATGAATTTGTGATTTAAATAATTGTTGTTAAAATTAATGAGAAAATTAGATAGCAAGTGGAAAATGATATGCTAAAATGATAGTTTAATTTTAATCAATAAATGATAAATCAGTATTTTCAGTCGATAAATGACATTAATCAATAAACAACGTCAATTTTAATATTAATTTCAATAATTTTAATCAATAAATGATAATCAATGCTTAATTATGGAATATTTCCACAACAGTAATACTAACTTTTAAAACATTCATTTTAATTATGTCTTTTCTTCTTTTTTTTTCTCATAACTAATTTTGCATAAATTTTGATTTAGGAAATTTTTTCAAAAGTGACAAACGAAAAAAAAGAAAAAAATTGCTTTTATAAAAAAAATCAATAAGAGTTATAGTCAAAATAATTTAGCATTATTAGCTATAAAACATTGTAGTGAGTTATTATTATTCTAAAAAATATTTACAAAATATTTTAATAGTAAATTTCCTTTTTTTTATTTTTGAAAAGTTTTTTTTTTACATATGTAAAAAACGATAAAATCACTCCTTGGATAACATATGCTAACTTTTTTTTCTTTATGACTAAACAATTGTTAATTTAAACTTAAGAAAATAGCCATTTCAGTACTTTTTTTTTCCTTTTTGATAAATTCTGAATAAAAAACTGTTATAACTAATTACAAAAAAAAAAAAAAAAAATAAAGAAATTCCATAATTAAGAAATAAAAAAAAATTGTGAAATATTTTGCGTGACAAATTTTCGTTCTTTTTTGAAGTTTCTTTTTTTGAAAACTTATTACAGATGCATCATTATACATTTCTAAAAAGTTAAACTTTTTTTATCTATGAATAATTATTGATTTGATGTTAAATCATGAAAAAAAAAAGGCAAAAAAAAGATTTTATACATATTAAAAAGTTAAACTTTTTATCTAGGAATAATTATCAATTTGATATTGAATTCTCGAGAAAAAAAGATTTTATACATATTGTAATAAAAAATAGTATATGACCTTATATCATCAATATATGACCCTGTATCATCCTTATGTAACTTTATATCATTAATATGTGACTTTATAACATCCTTATGTAATCTTATATCATGAATATGTGACCTTATATCATCCTTATGTAACCTTATATCACTAATGTGACCTTTGACCCTATATCATCTTTATGTAATCTTGTATCATCAATGTGACCTTATATCATTAATATATGACCTTATATCATCCTAATGCAAACTTATATCACTAATATATGACGTTATATCATCCTTATGTAACTTTATTCATTAATATGTGACCTTACGCAGTCTTATATCACTAATATGCAACCTTATATCATTAATATGTGACCTTACGCAGTCTTATATCACTAATATGCAACCTTATATCACTAATATGTGACCTTATGTCATCAATGTGACCTCATATCACTAATATGCAACCTTATATCACTAATATGCAACCTTATATCATTAATATGTGACCTTACGCAGTCTTATATCACTAATATGCAACCTTATATCATTAATATGTGACTCATATCATTCTTATGCAAACTTATATCACTAATATATGACCTTATGTCATCGATGTGACCTTATATCACTAATATGCAACCTTATATCATTAATATGTGACTCATATCATTCTTATGCAAACTTATATCACTAATATGTGACCTTATATCACCTTTATGTCACCTTATATAATTAAAATGTGATCATATATCATTAATATATGACCTTATGTCATCAATGTGACCTTATATCACTAATATGCAACCTTATATCACTAATATGTGACCTTATATCATCTTACTTACTATATACTTGAAAGTGTTAAGTAATAGTAAGAGATGATTCATTATGCTTTTATGTATAATCATCATCACATGAGCATTTGAAAATTCAATTAGTTCCATGTCGCATTCATAATTATGCATTTGTCATCCATCTATTCTTTCGTGTCATCCGCTAACTAATTTTGCTTCATCTTCAATTCATCATCATCATTTTTCATTTTTCTTCAAACTGTATCGAAATATTCCTGTCAAGTAATCAAAGTTATTTTCAACTTTTAGCAAAATTTTATTCATCATTAATTACCATTTACTTTCTTTTTTCTTTTTTTTTTTTTTTTTTTCATTAATATTTCATTTGAATCGAACAGATGAAACGAATGAAAAAATCATGTGGGAAATATTTGCTGCTATCACATCAACATAATAAATATGTCAAGGTTAGTATTAGTTAAATTATTTTATAAATTTTATGCTAGAATTGTTGTAGAAATTATTATTTTAAATGTAAGTGAGAAAAGTGTGAGAGGAAAAAAAACGAGAAAAATTAAAAAATTAGTAATAATAATTTTTGTGTGATAAAACAAATAGAAATATTTACCGGAAAAGTGATATTTTATTTGATGCAAATTTTGTACAAAATTAAAAATTACTATATGTATGAATAATCAGATTGAATTTAATGAAATAGCTTTAAATAGTAATAATTGTGAAAATTTTTTAGTTTTATTTATTTATTTTTTAACTCATAATTAATATAATATTTATTGAGATATAAATTTCGTTTAAAATTGAAATTAAGTTGTTACTTTATTACTTTTAAAGTTTTATTTTTTTTTTAAATTACTATTAATCATAATTAAATAATCAAAACTATATTAATGTATCGTTAAAAGGAACAAAGAAAAAAAAAAAGAGTGATCAAACGAATAAATCATTTTTGATATTCAAATTGATATTATTTCATCGTGCAAAGAGCAACTGACGAATTTCATTGACACACTCATAAAGCTTAAATAATGACCAGATGCGCCTGCTTACCTAATTAATTCTTTCAGATTTTATGATAATTAATTTTATCAGTTTTGACCAAAAATTTTTCTTACATTATAAATCATATTTATTGCTTATTTCAAAACATATTATCTAGCTTTTAGCTAAATATTTAGTCAAATTAATTAATTAGTTAAATAATTAATTAAAAACTCGTCTAATTTTCTTTTTTTTTTTTTTGATCATTTTCTTCGCATCCTTTTTGTAATTAACGCAAAGTTAATTAATTGATAAACTGTGTGAAATTTAAGAAAGTTATAGTTACCTCTAAACGAAATATTATAAATAAATATCAACGTATCTTCTGGGACAGCAATGCTTATGATAATAAATTTAATTAAATAAGTTTTAAGTAAAATGAAAGTTTTTTCTCGATTGAAAAAGTGCTATTAAATAAAAGTTTATATGATTACTATTACTTATGTTTGTATTTAAATTTTAAAGCATTAATTTAAATAATTTTCTTGTATATTTATAAATATAATTCGTCATTTTATTTCACTTCATTTTCATTAAAATTCAGTATTAATCTTCCAGTTTCCTCCTTTTTTTTACATTCATTTTTTTAATTTTACTTTATAAAATTTTGTTGTTTAATTTGTCGATGTTATCTTTTCATTGAATGTTTCGCATGTTTGAAACAAAAAAAAAAGGGAAAAAAGTTGAATAAAAGATTTTTTCTCAGATAGGAAAAATTGATTTAAGTACAATGACAATGAAATAAACTATATAAAATATTATTAAAAATAAACATTTTAATATTAAATTTTTTACTATTTAAAATTAAATCATAATATTGAAAAAATGTTAGAAATATTTTTATTTTTCCTTTTTCTTTTAGTATTTAACATTTCAACAAATCTTTTTGCTTTTTTGGAAAAACAAAAAAAGAAATAAAACTTTTATATTTTGCTAATTTCAAAATTAGTAAACGCTAAAAATAGAATTTCAATGTTGCTATCATTGTGTTTAAAAAAAAAAAAGACATATTTATTTCGTTAGGAAATAAATTATACAAAATATAGGAATATTTGAAATAGTCTATTTTATTTTACTGAAATTAAAAAGTGAAATAAAACTTTGCATATCAGTTTATTTTCAATTTTTGATGCTATCAAAATGATTTAATAGTCTAAAATTGATGATTGGACAACTTTTTGTCGCATTAACTTATAAATTAGATTAAGATTTCGATAAAGATTTCGATTCCAGTTTTTCGATCATTCATTTTTTTTTTTTTCATCATTTTCTTTTATCTTTGACAGAAATGCCACGAAGAATTGCTTGTAAATTGTAATATTTGAAGAAAAATATTCTTACAACACTAACTTATTTCAATTCTTTTTTTATTTTTAAAATTATTTTAAAAATTTGAAGATACAATTGATTATTTTTAATTAAGTAATTGTGTATTATGCAATATGATAATTATGTAATATCATAATTCAAGTTAATTAAGATTTATTTAAAATGATAATTAAAGTGCTAGCGATAGCTTTTATGTTTATTGTTATTATCAACTAATTGGCTTCAATGATTGATAGAAGATAAACAACAATTCTTACTAAAATGCTTCTTTTTCTTTTTTTTTGTTTACAAAAATAAACAAGTAAGAATTAATAAAAAACATGAAATGAGCTTTTTTCTGCTAATTAGAATTTTTCTCATTTTATTATATATATTTTGAATTTCGTCTCTTAATTTTATATATTTTATTATTTCAAACATAAATTTAATTTTTTTGAATATATTATGAGAATATGTTTATTAGCTAAGAATTGTTAAGGTTATGGCTTTTTAGTCACATTTATTATTAGTTTAGTATTTTTAGGGTTATGTTATTTACTTATATTTGTTAATAGCTAAGTTAAGGTCATGCTAATTGTTATTAGCTAAGTTAATATTTGTTATTAGCTGAGTATTGTTAAGGTTATACTATTTAGTCATGCTTGTTATTAGCTAAACATTGTTAGAGTTAATGTTAGGGTTATGTTATTTACTTATATTTGTTAATAGCTAAGTTAAAGTCATGCTAATTGTTATTAGCTAAGTTAATATTTGTTATTAGCTGAGTATTGTTAAGGTTATACTATTTAGTCATGCTTGTTATTAACTAAACATTGTTAGGGTTATGTTATTTACTTATATTTGTTAATAGCTAAGTTAAGGTCATGCTAATTGTTATTAGCTAAGTTAATATTTTTTATTAGCTGAGTATTGTTAAGGTTATACTATTTAGTCATGCTTGTTATTAGCTAAACATTGTTAGAGTTAATGTTAGGGTTATGTTATTTACTTATATTAGTTAATAGCTAAGTTAAGGTCATCATTCTATTTAGCTGTATTTGTTATTAGCTAAGTACTGCTAAGATAAGGTCATATTATTTACTTATATTTGTTGGTTAATATAATTTGAAAGATTGATTAATGAAAAAAGTAAACAATTACAAATGTTATCGCATACAATGAGTAATCATAGATACATTTTAATTGGATAGTAATTAAGTCTCTTCAAGATACTAATTAATGGCAATAGCTTACACTTAATGAATTGTATTCACTTTATATATGCATTCTGCTCAACAATTCAATAATAATATTATTTGCAATTGGTTTACTCTACCAATTTCATTTCCAATATGAACAACAATTGGAAATGAAATAAAATTTGTTCAATTAATATCACAAAATATCTTTTTTTTTAATGAAAAAAGTAAACAGTTATAAATGTTATCGTATTTCATTTCCAATATGTTTGAACATTTCATTTAATTTGATCATTATTATTTCAAAGAATTAAATTATTTAAAAATTTGGTTGTTATTTAATTATTTAAAAGTTTACTTCAATCAAAGCAACAATTTAAAAATTAAGACATAAACAAAAAATACAGAATAAGATGTAATAATAATAAAAAAAGTATTTAATTGGAAATGATAAAATGTTCGATTAATTAATTTGATATTTTTAAAGGTAAAAAGTAGGAAACATTTATTTTTGAAAGAATGAAGCAAAAAATGATAGAAGTATCAATGAAATTTGCCAAATAAAATGAAACTAAAATTACAAACTCAAAAAAAAGTGATGAAAAAAATTTTTTTTTTAAAATTCAGTGATTTTAAAATTAATAAATTTTGAAAGGAAAAACAATATTAACGAGAAAAAAGTGGTAAAGCTGTTTATCTTGTGGTATAATTTTATAAGAATTAACAAAATGTTAGCAAAAGTTCAAAATATATGATATTATCATTAAATGACCTTTTAATCTTTAAAATTTTAATTGATAAATTTAATCATTGATAGCATACTATTACACAATACATCATCTATCAAATTGTAATTATCTCAAAAAAAAAAATTGAATTTTAAATAATTTACTAAAAAAATTTTATTCATCGCCATTTTTATATTTTATGATTTTTCCTTTCTTCTTTTTCTTGCTTAGGCAATATTCTTTTTTTTTCCTAAATTATAAAATTTTAAAATTTTAACAATGAAATTTTTTGAAAATTTTGAAAGAAAAAAAGGCTAATTTTGAAAATTTTTAAAATTACAGATTTATACGGATTGGGCAAATCGACATTTGATACGATACGGAACAGAACCGATCAATGATCTCACAAATGATTTACGTGAACCAAAAAAACTTGTAGCACTTTTGCAAGCAATTAGTTAGTATTCAATAATTTCATTAAAATTTAAAAAGAAAAAAAAACAAATCACAAATTGTTTTTCTTTTTTTTTTCTTTTTTTTTCAAATATTTAACTTTTATAAAATAGCAAGTAAATGAGTAAATTTGTACAATTCAATGATAATTGTATGAAATTAATCAAATTTTAAAGCATAAACTTCGAATTTAATAAATTATAAAATTTTCTTTTCAAAAAAATAATAATTTTGAAGTAAATTATGAATGATGAAAATTGTTAATTTTGTTGTGCAAAAATAAAATGTTAATTTGTATTCTAAGTTAATCAATTCTGATGATTCTCACAATTTCTTCCAAATAATTTCGCAAATAACCCAATTTTCAAAATTTGCGATTTAACGCTTCAACAATCAAATCAACCACTGGTCATCGTTTAATTTAAATCAGTTCATCTTATTTTAATTTTATAGTCAAAATTTACTTTCTAATCTCTGTGCACTACAATGTGCATCGTTTCAAATACTTCGATTTAGTACTGTATTTATACTATTCTCGTAATTGAATTAAATTTTACGCTAAATTAATTTTTCCTCTTTTTTTTTGGTTTTGATTCTAAATTTTAAATCTTAATACTTTTAGCTTTTAAATTTGATATACATTATTTTAATTAATTAATTAATTTTTCGTTTGAAAATTTTCAATATTCAATGAAATAATAATGCATAAATTTGTAATCAAATATATTTTTGTGATAATTGATAAATAAATGATTGATATTTTTTCGAATAAAACATTCTAAAAATAAAAATTTTTCACATTTGATTAATGCGGTTCACAAGATTTATTCATTTTAAAATTTAATTAAATACACTTTGTGATTACTATCTTCTAATATTTTTATNAAAAAAGTGGTAAAGCTGTTTATCTTGTGGTATAATTTTATAAGAATTAACAAAATGTTAGCAAAAGTTCAAAATATATGATATTATCATTAAATGACCTTTTAATCTTTAAAATTTTAATTGATAAATTTAATCATTGATAGCATACTATTACACAATACATCATCTATCAAATTGTAATTATCTCAAAAAAAAAAATTGAATTTTAAATAATTTACTAAAAAAATTTTATTCATCGCCATTTTTATATTTTATGATTTTTCCTTTCTTCTTTTTCTTGCTTAGGCAATATTCTTTTTTTTTCCTAAATTATAAAATTTTAAAATTTTAACAATGAAATTTTTTGAAAATTTTGAAAGAAAAAAAGGCTAATTTTGAAAATTTTTAAAATTACAGATTTATACGGATTGGGCAAATCGACATTTGATACGATACGGAACAGAACCGATCAATGATCTCACAAATGATTTACGTGAACCAAAAAAACTTGTAGCACTTTTGCAAGCAATTAGTTAGTATTCAATAATTTCATTAAAATTTAAAAAGAAAAAAAAACAAATCACAAATTGTTTTTCTTTTTTTTTTCTTTTTTTTTCAAATATTTAACTTTTATAAAATAGCAAGTAAATGAGTAAATTTGTACAATTCAATGATAATTGTATGAAATTAATCAAATTTTAAAGCATAAACTTCGAATTTAATAAATTATAAAATTTTCTTTTCAAAAAAATAATAATTTTGAAGTAAATTATGAATGATGAAAATTGTTAATTTTGTTGTGCAAAAATAAAATGTTAATTTGTATTCTAAGTTAATCAATTCTGATGATTCTCACAATTTCTTCCAAATAATTTCGCAAATAACCCAATTTTCAAAATTTGCGATTTAACGCTTCAACAATCAAATCAACCACTGGTCATCGTTTAATTTAAATCAGTTCATCTTATTTTAATTTTATAGTCAAAATTTACTTTCTAATCTCTGTGCACTACAATGTGCATCGTTTCAAATACTTCGATTTAGTACTGTATTTATACTATTCTCGTAATTGAATTAAATTTTACGCTAAATTAATTTTTCCTCTTTTTTTTTGGTTTTGATTCTAAATTTTAAATCTTAATACTTTTAGCTTTTAAATTTGATATACATTATTTTAATTAATTAATTAATTTTTCGTTTGAAAATTTTCAATATTCAATGAAATAATAATGCATAAATTTGTAATCAAATATATTTTTGTGATAATTGATAAATAAATGATTGATATTTTTTCGAATAAAACATTCTAAAAATAAAAATTTTTCACATTTGATTAATGCGGTTCACAAGATTTATTCATTTTAAAATTTAATTAAATACACTTTGTGATTACTATCTTCTAATATTTTTATGGCAAATAAAATTTTAATTTATCAAAAAAAAAATTTAATTAAAACTTCCTTCTTTTTGCTAACTTTCTTTTCATAAAAGCATAAATTGTAAAGTTTTTTTTTTCTTTGCATCCATTTTAAGTGAAATTTTTAAAACAAAATAAAAATTGCAATTATTTCTCAAGAAATCGTAATTTCCAGTTGTTTCTGGAAATTTTGCAAAATATCAAAGATTATTGTGAATTCAAAATTTTCAAATTTCAAGCAAATATTATCAAATTACTGCAAAAAAATTCTTTACTGAAAATATAGTAAATAATTTTTGAACTGATACCAAATTAAAATTGATATTTTAGCATTTGATTGTGTTCCTGCTGCTGAAGAACGAATTAGCACAGCAATTGATGGACACACTGAATCGGTTTGAACTTCTAACTTTTTTTAATTCTCTTATTTTTTTTACAAAATTTTTTAGTCTTGAGGAATTTAATAAAATAATGAATTATTACAAATAATTTCATTCTTGTGCTTAACATAATTTAAAATATTTCATTGAAATAAGTCATAAAGAATAAAAAAAATGGAAAGAAATAAAAACTTAAATGAGTTTACAAAAAAAAAAGAAAAGCAAAAACGAAAAACTATTAATTAATAAAGAATTAATAACAAAGAAAATATTAATTAATAAAAGAAATTTCTGAGAAATAAATAGTTTAATAAAATAATAAATTATTAAAAATAATTTCATTTGTGCTATTCAATATAATTTGAAATATTTTATAAAATAAATCATAAAAAAAGTTTTCCATTTCTTTTTTTTTAAACTGCATGAAAAAATTATGGAGTTATAAAGAAATAAATTAAAATTAATGCTTAATTAACATTTAATATGCTAGCAAAAAAAAAAGCAATCAGAGCTTCTTTAATAAAATTTTTAAATTTTTTCCCATCGCTACATTTTATCTGTTAATTAATTAATTAATTAGATTCTCAAATACAGCTGCAATTAACTAAAAATGTTATGTTTTTTCTTTCTTTCCTAAAAAACAAAAAAAGAAATTTTAGGAGAATTATTATTTTCAATAAAAAATTCTCAAAAATGCATAAAATTAAATAAAAATTTGTGTAACTTTCAAATAGCTAAAAAATTTGTAAAAATAATAAATATGTTTTTGCTTTTTTTCTCTTTTTTTTTTCAATTTATTTTTTCTTTTTAATCTAAGATAGAACGAATGATAAGCAAATGGTGGACGGACACCTGTTGCGTCCTTTTTTCAAACTTTTTCTTTTCCTATACGTTTCACTCTTTTTTTTTTTTTTTGATCGGTGGCGCTAAAATCAATGGGCGCTGATAGCATTACATTTTGTAATATGTAAATAATATTATAAATGTAATTTGTGTAAACAACAAAATGTTTTCTTTTTTTTTTTATGGCTTTGAGTTAAAAATAAAATTTTCGGCATCGTTTATCTTTTAGATTTTATTAGTAATATATTGTAAAATTATTAAGTAAATATTTCAAATACATATGTAACGTTTTAATTTATTTTTAAAAGTTTATTTTTATCAGCTTTTTTCCTTACAAAAATTTTAAAACGTTGATTTATCTAAATTTAAACAAACATTGGTTTAGAATTTTATTTAAACAACAAATTGTTAATACAGCTTTTCTTTATATTTTTCAATGAATTTTTACTCTCTGTTAATGAAATTTAAATTTGTTGAAAATGCATTTAAATTTAAGAAACTTTTAACATGAAATAGTTAAACAACATTTATTTAAGAATTTTTTTTTACAATTATAATTCTATAAATGTTATTAACAGTTAAACAATTTTATGTTTACTTCATGTCTTTAATAAAATTTAAATTTAGTGAAATTTTAATCTTATATTCATTAAAATTGAGAAACATTATCAATAAACAGTCAATAAACATTCTAAGTGAATGGAATGACACATTATGATAGTATTAATGATAATTTGTTATCTATGATAACAAATTATCATTAGTTCATTTAATTTAAAATTAAAATTGTATAAATTGTGAATTACGATTTGAAATGAATTGAGCGTTTATCTAATCAAAAAATTATTATTTCATAGATGCATTGTAAAAAAAAATGACTGAATAATTGCGGTAAATTTGTTCTTCTTTCCTTAACAATACATTTTTTTTTAAATTAAATTTTCGACTGAATTTTATCAAATATTTTAATTCTTAAATATTAATTGAAGTTCTTTCATTTCATTCAAATTATTGCATGTATTTGAATTTATGTAATAATTTTACATTCAATTTATATGCTCAGCTCAGATCCTTTTGCTTTTTTTTATCTATTTTAACTGTTAAATTTTTAATACACTTTTTTTTTTTGTTTTTTAAAATGAAATAAATTAATTCAGAGCTAAATTTGTTTCACCTTTCTTTTCAAAAGTCAAATTTTTTTTTTTTTCATTTTCTTCGTTTCAGATGAAAGAAGAAAAAAAAAAGAAACGATAGTTTAGTGAAGATTTTAAACTAAAAAGTTATATTACAAAAATTTTTTTTATTACATTTTAACAATTGCAAATAGCTTAGTTAAAGATAACAATTGTTAAGAGAATATTTCACTGATAATAAATTAGTCGGAAGTTCAATTTTAACACTTACATCTTATCTCTTTCAATTTCATTTTCACTAATGGTCATTTTTGCTAAATAGCTACTTTAATATAACTTTCAAAATTCTTTTCAATTAATAGCTTCTTTTAAATCTTTTATTTAGTAAATTTTAATCTTTATTTCTAGCAAAATATATTATTTCAATTGAAATTACAATTGTTATATGCGCATGCGCATTTGTCTTTCTGCTTTTTTCTGTGCACATGAAAAAGGAATTTTGAAGGAACAAAATTTTTTACTTATTATTTAAAATTTTTTGGCATTAAAATTTAAATATTTAAGTGTTTTCAAATATGATTATTTATTCTTTTTTATAATTGAATAAACAGTTTAGTTTGTTTAATTTGTATTTATTGAAAAGATGTAAGAAAAAAAAGGTGGTAAGAATCATTTTCATAGAGATGAAAACGAATTTACTTGTTTATTTATTTTACTTTTTATTAATTAATTTGTTTATTTCTGAAATAAATGAATCGCAGATTTGCATAAAAGGGAAATTAATTGGAATGTTTGAAATTTTAAAATGAAAAAAATTACCAATTTTTTCAAAATAGAATAAAAAAGGTAGCACATTTTGATTAATACTGAAAAATTTTATGAATAAATTGGCTAACAAATAATGTAAATTAGGAATTAAACCAAATAATATAAATTAAAAATTAAATTAAATAATATAAATTGGAAATTAAATTCAATGGAATTGAATTCTAAAATTTTTCATCTCCTATAACATTTCAAGTATAACTGGGAAGCAATAATTGTAATGTAATTATAAATTATTATATTTATATTTTACTCAACAAGCAATTAAATCGATATCAAATAACTTTAATTAAGTTTCGCGTTGTGGAAAAAGGAATTGAATTATTTAATTACTTAATTTATTCTTCGTTCTCCAAGTTTTTAATCTTCTTTTTTTTTTCATAAAGCATTTCCTGCTGTTTTAATAATAAATGAATCTTTTCCTCTCATTAAGCAATTTAATTTTAATTTTCGGTTCATATAAATTTTAACTAAAAAGACCATTTTCAATTAATTTTAAGGAAAATTTCAATGAGAAATATCTTTTCTCTCAAATATTTAGTAAATAAATTGTGGCATTTTAATTGCCTTTAGGCACATACAGTAGTATTTCAATCTTTTCAAACTTTTATCATTTATTCTTATCATTATCAATTGCTTGAAATTATCAACTTGCAATAACTTTTTGCACATTTATATTCAATCATTTTCTTTTCTAAAATACAGCAATTTTGTTTTTTAATTAGTTTAAAAAACAAACAAAAATTGTTGAAGCACTACATTTTATTTAATTTTGTATAAAAGAAATAGAAGAAAAATGCATTATAATTTTATTTGATTTTCTTATAGTAAAACTAATAAATTAATTATTTTAAAATATAATTTTGAAATATAATAAATTTTAATTCATTGCTAAAGTCAGAACATTGACTTTCTTCCTTCGTTTTTCTATAAAAAAAGCAAAAATTCTAAAAATTGAACTTTGCAAAATATGAAGTAAACAAATCAAACGAAACTAAAAAAATAAAATTGCTGAAAAGATTGACTCATCAATTCATCATTATCGTACATTTTTAATTTTATGCATCATTAGTTTACCTTCCTTATCTATTGATGATGTCATTTTCACTTTATTTTTTTTTTTAAATTAACAAAAATTTTCGTTCTATCATTTATTTATTTAAAATTGCTGAAGAATGACTAAGTTTTATTATTGTTTACTAAATTTTTGTGTATAATATTAATTGTGTAAAATTTTAATTTACTTTTAAAATATAAACAGCAATATGAGAATTTGCTTAAAAATGATTAATTGAAATGACATATTTTAAAATGATTTTTGCAAAATTTTTATAATTTTTTATTTTTATATATTTTTTTTAATGCTTATTCGTATATTAGTCACATTGTATGCTAAAATTTATGAATTAAATTCAACAAAAATGGCAAAAATATTTAGAAATTCTTATTAATTAAATTTGTCAAAAAAAAAGAAAAATGTACAGAAATGAAAAGTAAATTTTGAAACTCCAATTAATCAATTTTAATTAATTAATTTTTCTATCAATATTTTTTTTTGCTAGTTATAAACGTAAAATTAAAAAATGAAATGAAATGATTTAGCCGAACAGCTTATCAGCGTACATTAA
The DNA here is from genome assembly GCA_005281725.1 of Wuchereria bancrofti. Classification (NCBI taxonomy): domain Eukaryota; kingdom Metazoa; phylum Nematoda; class Chromadorea; order Rhabditida; family Onchocercidae; genus Wuchereria; species Wuchereria bancrofti. The sequence continues at coordinate 8,996,476 of SSBO01000003.1, forward strand.
TTTAGAGTTTCATAAAATTATGCTCATAATTTGAATAATTGTCATTTTTAAAATTATAATTATTATTTTTATTTATGCTTAATTATGGCAATAATATGATTTGAATAATGCATTATTATTTTATTTAAATTCATTTATTGCTATTCTAATTTAATTTAATTTAATTTACAGGTAGAAATTATTGGTGGATGTTTGCAATTTGTTGAATCATTGGACATTGATGTATCTAAAGTTACAGCAAATGGTAAGTTTAATACAATTTTCTTTTTTCTTACTACTAATTTTAGGTTTAATATTTTTTCATTTTGAGATTTTTCATTTCAATTTTACGTTTTCAATAAATTTGTTAAAAAATGTTCCAATTATTTTTTATTTTTTTGTAGAAAAATATTATAAAAATTAATTTTGATTGATTGTAGATTAGTTGTGCTGTTTCAAAATCAAACATTTTTCTTCAAACTTTTTAAATTAAAATACGATTAACTGATTTAGTGTTTGACCATTTCGAATGATTAGTTTGAAATTTGAAAAAATGAAATCCTAGAATAATTGATGTAATTGAACATATCATATTACTTTGTAGTAACATTTTTTTTGAAAGATTTAGCACAATTAGACTAATTATTAATTAATTACCATAATTACAAACAAAAATTATAATTTTATATGCTATGACATTTGTAATTTTACTCATTGAAAGATTGAAAACAGAAATTGCTCAATTAAAATATCAAATTTTTATTCATTCATTGATTACGCAACTTTTTACTACGATCAATCATTTTAATTACAACAAAAACTTGTTTTTCCTTTTTGTTCATTTTATTTTTTACAAATAATAGTAATAGTAGAAATTATTTGGTAAAAGTGAAGCAAATATGTTGTAAAATGATAAAATGACATATTGTAAAATCGATTTTTGTGCTACGAAACATTTTGAACAAAAATATTTCTGTCATTTCAATGTCACACAGATATATATTTGCATTAATTCATTTTAAATTGTTTCAAATATTTTTTAAATGACATTGAATTAAAATAATATTTTATCTTTTTTAACTCGTAATTTCATCATACACAAAAATATTTATCAAAAAAAAAAGTGAAAAGATGCTAAATAATTGAAAAGTTTAATAAAGCCACTTTTGCTTTTGCATTTGTAAATTATTTTCTTAAAAAAAAAGGAGAGAGAAAGTAAAAATTATCATAAATTATGTTAAAATTATCAATGAAATTTTCAATTTAATTTCACTTCAAATTTTTTATTTAAAATTTATTTAGAGAGAAAAAAAAAAGCAAAAAAGGAAGTGAAAAGAATTCATAGAATTTCAGTTTCTTTGAATAAATTTTTTTCATCGCTTTCTTTTGTTCTTTTTTTGAAATTAAAGCCAATAGAAAAATATACTAACACTTGAGCTTATCGCTGCTTATTATTAAAGAATTTAGCCGTTGCTAAGGATTAAATTTCAAATTTTTCTTTTGTATATGTATTTTTACTTTTTAAAATCTATTTTAAACTTTCTAAAAAAGTAATAAAATAGAATTAGTTACTAATTTAAATGCAAATTTTTAGGCAAAAATTTGTTTATTAAACTAAATTTTTTTTTNTTTTTTTTTGACTTTTAATGTTTGAATAAATGTCAAATTTTTTCTCTAAAAAAAATGAATTGAAGGAAATTTGCAGTGAAATGAAACAATTTTGATAATTGAATCAGAAAAAATGAAGAAAAAAAAATTTTTTTTTTCAACACCTTAAAACAATGTTCTTTGATCAGTAAGAAAATTCAGAACATTTCAATAAAATTTTTTCTTGCATCATATTTCAAACAAAAAATACTAATAAAACCACAAAAAAAGTTTGGTGACATTTTTTTGCAGATAATAATTTACAAAATTACAGTTTTGGTGACAAAATTGCAAAAAAAATGTTTGGTGACAAAATTGCAAAAAAAAGTTTGGTGACATTTTTTAAAGTTTAATGAAAATTAAAAAAAAGTTTAGGTGACCATTTTATATATATTTTTTTAATTTATAGTTTAATTTAAAAAAAAAATGGGAAATGGGGAAAAAAAAGCGGTGAAAATGAATAAAATTGACGACAAAAGATCTTTTGAAGTTGATGATGTGACAGTAAACAGATGTGAAAAGGATTAGCGTAAATGAATTCCCATGAGGGAAAATTGATCTTCCAACGATGAAATCATTCATTCATTTATGATTATTTCTTAAATTGTCAAATTAATCGTTTACAGTTTGATGGTAGTAACACCAAGAGAAGACTGTTTGTTTACATCCTTTTCTCTCTCTCTCTCTCTCTCTCTCTCATTTTAGGGTCATTTATTTCCAAAAGATGTACTAACTATATCAATTTTATCATTTAAATTATCATTTCTAGCATTTGATAAGGCTAATGCATCACATAAAAATCATATTAAATCAGATTGTATCAGATTAGATCCGATCAAATCAGATCGGAACAAATCTATTTTTCAATATTTGTTTACATGTTTATTGTTTCTTTTCCATTCCATTCTTCTTTCAATGCCCAATTTATTTTGTCATAATTGGTCTTAAAATTTTTCTATTTATCTAAAAAAAAAAATCTAAAACTAGAAAACATATGAGTATGATATATACTTTCTCCTACTAAAATTAATTAGAAATCATTGTATTATAGTAAAAATTATTGTTTACAAATATAAACAATAATAACGATAATCAGGAATCATAATTTTTATTATTGTTTAATTATTTATGCATTATTTTTTCTTCTGTTTTGCATGAAAATATTTCATCTAAGGATATCATAATATAATTTAATTAAGGCGAAATTAATTATTTAATCATAAATAGTTTAATTTTTGTTTAAATGACTAAATTATGAAATGATATGCTTTATTGATTTTGTATAAACTGTAATAAAATGACATTGTTGACAGATTGCTTATCAGTTTAATATGCGATTATAAAAATTAGATCAAATTGCATTTTTCTTTTGTTTCATTAAATTTCCATCGAAATTTTCAAAATTTTTATTATCATAATATAAACTGATCATTTGATGATAGCGATTGCAAATGCTATTGTAATTAGTTGCTTATTTATTGATTGTAAAATTTCACTTTAATATTATAATTTAATAAATTAACCCATTCGATTATTTTGTCATAAGATTAATTTCATAAATTAAATGTTATTTATGTTTTTTTTCAAATTGAAACAAAAGAATACATAAATATTAATTAAATATGATCTGAATATAAAAGCATAAGCATAAATTAGAATATAATTAATCGATGATTGAATAAAAATGAGTATTATTAATTAAATACATATACGATTTCTTATCTTGTTGATATTAAAAAAAAGAAAACAAAATATTAGCAAATAATAAATTGAAAATTTCATTTTTACTATTAATTGCATTTTTTTTTTCTTTTTGCTAAATTATCATCACAAAAACTTTTCAAATTTTCAAATTTAATTTCGATTCTTTTCAAGTTATTGAATAAATCATTTCTTTGCCTAACTATTCAATGTTTGATATGACAATTTTCAATAATTAACAATAATTTCAACAAATTTTTTTAAACTAATTTTTAGTCTAACCAAAATTGTATATCATTTCGTTGAGTGAACACATTTTCCATTCTTGCTAATGAAATTTGACACTATGCTAGCTAAATTGATGATTAGTTAGCTTCTTCACAACTATCGATAAGCTTTATTTTCTTCTTTCTTTTTTTTTTTTGGATTATTATTTCCATTTTTTTTTTTCATTTACTCATTCATCCTCTCTCCCCTCTCCCTCTCCCTCTCTCCCTCTCTCTCTCACATAAATATACAATAATTTGCAATTAACAGATCACAAACATTTGTTCTGGGAATAAAGCTTTCCGAAATACCTTCTTTTTTTTCCCGAAATATCTTTTCGGAAAGTTTTATCGTCTATTTGATAAGGTGACAAAAAAAAAAAAAAAAAAAATTTACTCTAAAAAATATTATGAAATGAAATAATAAAATGATTATTATTATTAGATAGAATATTAAATTGTATTATTTGTTGAAATATAAAATTTTGAAAATTTTAATTAAAATCAAAAATTAAATACTACATTAGTATTAAAAATGTCACATAAAAAATGTCGCATTCTTTGTATTTTTTTTTTTTTATGAAATTAACGATTTTACATTTAAAAAATGTCGCACCCCCCCTCTTCCTCGCATTTTAAGTTATTAAAATAGCAATCAAATTGAGATTTTACACTAAAGATTGTAATATTTAGCAGTTTACTATAATTATTATTTATGCCAATTGGGTGGCGACGATGATGACAATAAGGCGACATATGCAAATGCCAAGGTTATCATCACATCAAATCTTTACTTTCCTATTTTGGTGAGTGAGCATAATGATAATGATAATGATAACAGTTCTCTTATTAGCAATTTTTACCTCTTTTTCCTTTTATCTTTTCTTCACCGAAATTTTTACAATAATTTTTAATCATTATTTTCTTTATTTTTTATTTTTTAAATTTTAATAAACATTTTTTTTTTTTTGATAATATAATTCTTTTCAAATCTACTAGCTTCTCTTTTTTTTCGAAAATTTTAGTGGTTAAATTTTGTTTCAAATACGAAATGCTAATAGTTAAATTAATTGAATTTAATTTTTGTTGTTTCATTTTATCAATACTGATTGAAATATTTTAAATCATATCTATTAATTAACAGAGTTTTTTAATTCACGAATTCAATTCAAATTTGAAAAAATATTTTAGCTAATGAAAATTAGCATAAATGCAAGTTTTATGAACGAGAAAATGTAATTAGATATTAATTAATTAGCGTATTGATTATGAACTAATTTGCGCATAAACTTTTTTCCTTCATTGGCTGATGACATTTATCATTTTCAAATGACATACATAAATTGATTGATGAATTATGTCATCGATAAATTGACAATTTAAAATTGATCCATCACAAATATTTGTTCATTCAATTCTTCTCTTATTATAATTTAGCATTTCATTTTGTAAAATCGGATGACAGCATGACAATATGATAATAATAAATTTCTTTCTTTTTTTTTTTCAAATAAATATGAGAATTTAAAAAAGAAGAAAAAAAAATGATGGCAAATAAAAAAAATAAATAAATATGATCAAAGAATAGTAATTGATGAAAATTATTTAGATTTAATTTATTCATTTGTTTATGAAAAATTAATTAAGATACAATAAATTATTGATAAATATTTAATTTTGTTTACTTCTAACCTATTAAATTTTTTTTTCCAATTAAATTTGTTACTAACATTTTTTCCTTTTTTTTTGCACAAAAGTTATTGAATATAATTTACATAACAAATAACAAAATTGTTATTTTATCGTTGAAAACAAATGATAAAAAATAAACTATAAAATTTTTTAATGTAAAAATAAACAACAATAGCTAAATTTAAATATAATCTAAACAAATTTTTTCACTTCCTTTTTCTTTTTTCACTGCAATTATCATTTACTTTGCTTTCTTCACTATTCCAATAATTGCTATCTCTTCTTTTGATTTTTACATTTTACATTTTATTCAATCTAAAATTATCTTTCAAAAAAAAAAAGAGAAAATGTAGTTTTGCATAAAAAAGTTGAAAAAAAAACATTTTCTTCTTTTCATTTAATCAAAATTTACTTTTTAACAACTGTTTAGGGAAAACAAATTTACTTTTTTCTTTTCATTTAACTTTTTTTGTTTACATTTTTCTTTAATTCTTTTTTCTTTTCATTCTTCTCTACTTTGTTCTCTATTTTTTTTATATGTAAGTTTCTTTTAAACTTACTTTATTAAATTTTAAAATTTCAGTTAAATAATTGCAAATTAAATTAATAGTCAAATTTTATTGAGGATTATGTACAAAGAGAAAAGTTTTTTAGGTTGTTTTGAATAAATTTAAATGAGTAATAGATAAATNTATAATTATTATTTATGCCAATTGGGTGGCGACGATGATGACAATAAGGCGACATATGCAAATGCCAAGGTTATCATCACATCAAATCTTTACTTTCCTATTTTGGTGAGTGAGCATAATGATAATGATAATGATAACAGTTCTCTTATTAGCAATTTTTACCTCTTTTTCCTTTTATCTTTTCTTCACCGAAATTTTTACAATAATTTTTAATCATTATTTTCTTTATTTTTTATTTTTTAAATTTTAATAAACATTTTTTTTTTTTTGATAATATAATTCTTTTCAAATCTACTAGCTTCTCTTTTTTTTCGAAAATTTTAGTGGTTAAATTTTGTTTCAAATACGAAATGCTAATAGTTAAATTAATTGAATTTAATTTTTGTTGTTTCATTTTATCAATACTGATTGAAATATTTTAAATCATATCTATTAATTAACAGAGTTTTTTAATTCACGAATTCAATTCAAATTTGAAAAAATATTTTAGCTAATGAAAATTAGCATAAATGCAAGTTTTATGAACGAGAAAATGTAATTAGATATTAATTAATTAGCGTATTGATTATGAACTAATTTGCGCATAAACTTTTTTCCTTCATTGGCTGATGACATTTATCATTTTCAAATGACATACATAAATTGATTGATGAATTATGTCATCGATAAATTGACAATTTAAAATTGATCCATCACAAATATTTGTTCATTCAATTCTTCTCTTATTATAATTTAGCATTTCATTTTGTAAAATCGGATGACAGCATGACAATATGATAATAATAAATTTCTTTCTTTTTTTTTTTCAAATAAATATGAGAATTTAAAAAAGAAGAAAAAAAAATGATGGCAAATAAAAAAAATAAATAAATATGATCAAAGAATAGTAATTGATGAAAATTATTTAGATTTAATTTATTCATTTGTTTATGAAAAATTAATTAAGATACAATAAATTATTGATAAATATTTAATTTTGTTTACTTCTAACCTATTAAATTTTTTTTTCCAATTAAATTTGTTACTAACATTTTTTCCTTTTTTTTTGCACAAAAGTTATTGAATATAATTTACATAACAAATAACAAAATTGTTATTTTATCGTTGAAAACAAATGATAAAAAATAAACTATAAAATTTTTTAATGTAAAAATAAACAACAATAGCTAAATTTAAATATAATCTAAACAAATTTTTTCACTTCCTTTTTCTTTTTTCACTGCAATTATCATTTACTTTGCTTTCTTCACTATTCCAATAATTGCTATCTCTTCTTTTGATTTTTACATTTTACATTTTATTCAATCTAAAATTATCTTTCAAAAAAAAAAAGAGAAAATGTAGTTTTGCATAAAAAAGTTGAAAAAAAAACATTTTCTTCTTTTCATTTAATCAAAATTTACTTTTTAACAACTGTTTAGGGAAAACAAATTTACTTTTTTCTTTTCATTTAACTTTTTTTGTTTACATTTTTCTTTAATTCTTTTTTCTTTTCATTCTTCTCTACTTTGTTCTCTATTTTTTTTATATGTAAGTTTCTTTTAAACTTACTTTATTAAATTTTAAAATTTCAGTTAAATAATTGCAAATTAAATTAATAGTCAAATTTTATTGAGGATTATGTACAAAGAGAAAAGTTTTTTAGGTTGTTTTGAATAAATTTAAATGAGTAATAGATAAATCTTTGGATAATTTGAATAATTAAATAAATAAGAAACTGATTTAAGAGAGAATTAAATAAATAAGAAATTGATAACCAATTATAAGGGAAAGAATTGATAACGAAACATAGATTTTGAGTATTAAATTTTTGAACTACTTGACGTCATGTAAATTCTAATTCATAAATGCTAGAAAAAAATTATTTATAATATTTAACATTTTTCTTTTTTTATACTTTATCTATTTTCTTTTTTAACTATTAAAAATGTACAGAAATTACATCATTTAAAATTTACAACAAAATTCATTTGTGATTTTCAATAGATTGTAATTACGTTATGAAATCGTTTAAGTGTAATATAATTTTAAAAAAAAAAAGATAGAATGAAAGAAAAGAAAAGAATGAAATGGAAAATAATAAATCAATTTGATTGTAATTAACAAGATTCAAGTTCAATTAATGAGTTCATAGATAATTTACAAACAATTAATCACTTTATCAGTAATATCTCTTCTTCTCTCTTTTATTTGATCATATCAATTGATATTACATTAATTTGCAAATTTTATTTATAAATGTAAATGTGCAATTAACCCTTTCTTAATTAGCAGTGTTAAATAGTGATAATGATAATACTGATAATCACTGTGTTGGATTATTAGTAAAATTATTTATATTAAGATAGCATTGTGTGAAATTTTGAATCTACCATTTATCACCTATTTTAGGTCGTAAAATCTGAAATTAAACTGAAAAGCGAAAAGGAACTTTTTTCGTACTATTTTCATTTTAATATAATTTTTTTTTCTAATTTTTTACCCTATAGTTTCATTTTTAAACTATAAAATTTCATTAAAAATCTTTTAATATTACAAAGACAATGCTAAATTCAATTGATAAATAAATACATAAACAAATAAATAAATAAATCACATAGTATTATCAGTTGTATTACAATGATTGTAGTATGAAAACAATAATGATAAATTTTCAATAATAATCATTTATGTTATTTATTAGTAAATCATTTCAATATTAAATTTTTCGGCAAACATCAAATGATTAAAGATAAATTTTAAAACTTCCGGTCTAAAAATATACTTATGGGAAATGCTTAACAATGAATTATTATAATCTTTTCATTTCTTTCTTTTTTTCTTTTTATCAATCTTATCTCTTTTCATTTTTCTAATATATTTTGCTTTTGATCTAAACCGACTAATTTTAGTTGAATCGTTTCAACTCATTTAATCTATTCAATATTTTATTATTTAAATGCAACACATTAGCATATATATATATGTTTGTGCACTTTTTCACTTCTTTCATATCCCTTTTAAAAAAAAAAAAAAAAAAAAAATTTTAAAATTAAAAAATTATATTAAAAAGTTATATTTGAAAAAAAGAAAAGAGAAAGAAAGATTGAATTAGAAGTAAATTGCATGGATAGATAAGAGGAAAAGTTAAAAAAAAAAGGTAATATTATGATGAAATAAACAAACTGATAAGATTATAAAATTTAAATAACAAATTTAGAGAGTAAATAAAAATGAAAGTGACAAATTTTAGAAAAAAAAAAAAAATCAAGCCGCTTCGAAACAATTTTTTTTTAAGTGCGCTTTTTTTATTTTTATGAAATAATTTTAATTTTTGAAATTTACAAATTGATGCAAATACTAAAAATGAATATATTTTTTTGATAATAAAAAATAGTTGACGAATGATTTCATTATTGAAATATTATGATATATTAGTAGTAGAAATAATTTTGTAATATTGTTAGTATCACAATTTAAATTTTATATATTTAATTAAGATAATGAATAACTATAATAATTGGTTTCAAATTCAAAAAAAAAAAAAAAATTGGGAAATTATCATTTTTCAATCATTTGTTAAAAAATGATTTTATTTAATATAAAATCACTTTTTTTTTCGATTTCATTACTTAAAGAAAGAAAAAAAAAATTAAATTATAAATTGTAAAATTATAAATCGCAGAAAAAAGTAATTCAATTGTGTTAAATAATTTCGAATAATGAGAAATTTAATAGTAATGAATATAATAATAATAATTTTCGATGAAAGTTTAAATCGAATTTAAATTTATTTAAGTGCTTTCACTCATATTTTTAATATTTCATTTTTCTTCTCCATTTTTTCATCTCTCTTACTTTTTGCTCCATTTCTTTTCGTTTTTTTTTATTCTCAATTTTTGAAATTTACTACCAATTTTTCTTGTTGAACGAAATATATTCTCATATATCGATTAATAAAACTAAATGATTGTAATTAATTTTTCAACAAATCAAAAAGAATTTTTTCTAATTTAAAAAAAAAATTATTTTCATTTTTTTTTTTTGTTGAAAAGATTCTATTTTATGTCACTTTTTTTTTTAATGCAACAATTAAAATAAAATTTTACATCGAGCAAAAGATGCAATTTATTTCTTATCTATTAACTATTGAAATGAATCAGCAAACATTTATTCTCTTTGCAAAATTATTTTTTCACTTAAAATTTTTGAAANATTCTATTTTATGTCACTTTTTTTTTTAATGCAACAATTAAAATAAAATTTTACATCGAGCAAAAGATGCAATTTATTTCTTATCTATTAACTATTGAAATGAATCAGCAAACATTTATTCTCTTTGCAAAATTATTTTTTCACTTAAAATTTTTGAAAAATTTGGTAAATTTTTTTAAAAAATAAAAAAACGAAGAATGTGTTAATTTTTTTTTGAAAAAAAAATTTGATGAAATAAAAACAAATATGTGTCATTGAAAAGTTTTGACATCAAAAGTTTCAATTTCTGATTGAAAATTGCACGAAAGAAAAAAAAAATGAAATTTCTTAAATAAGTAAACTACAATAAATCACTGCTATTTTTGTTTTTTTTTTCAAAATTATTTAATTTAAAATAATTTTTAAAATAAATTTAATATATTTTTTTTAAATGAATTTAAAGCAAGAAGAAACTATTTTTAATTAATTTATATTTTAATTAATTAATTCTATTTTTTTTGGCATACATCTCGCTTTGATCAAGTCCTTTTACTTTTATTATTTCACTATAGTAATTATTGATTAATGTTATTTTAAAAAAAAATCCAATGATCATCTTATTAAATTTAAAAATTGAAATAAGTGAAAATTTTTGGCTTATATATCTAAATTTGATGTTTTAAAATTAAATTGCTTGTTTTTATTTATTTCGTCATTTTTTAAATAATTTTCGAAAAGTTTAATTCTTTCCTTTTTTTGAAAAAAAAACTTAAATAAAATATAAAAGATTCACAGCACTTTTGATTTTTTTTTTTTATTCATTTAATTTCTTATCATATATACTAGAAAAAATGCACTGTGTCATTTAAAATGATGATGAATTTTATTTACATAGCTGTTAAGTAAACGGAAATCACTTTGCTTTTTTAAAGTAAACAAAAAAGAAAAAAAAAGAAGTGAAAAAAAGCGAATAAAATTTCATCAAATTTTCTTCAATAAAATATTCATTACCTCGTATAATCTATTATATTTAGCAATAAAATATTTGTTTGAAAAATAAAAGTTAAGAAAAATTCTTTCAACATTACCTAAAATTTATTAATTTAATTTTTTCTTTTTTGCCCTAGTTTATTGATAAACAATTTAATTTCATTTTTCTTTCTAATTCTATAAAAATTTGATAAAATGATGAATGTAAATAACGAAAAATATTTTTGATTTTTGATTTTTTTTTGGTCAAAATAAAATTTTGAAACATTTTTTTAATTTTTAATTTAATAATATAATAAAATTAGGTAAAATTAATGAAATTGGGTAAGTTTTTTTTGGATAGCTAAAAACATTGGGTAAGTAGAATTAGACTAAATTTGGGACTGAAATATGAATGAATCATTTTGTAATTGTCCGATACTTTCAATACAGACAAAAATTATTGGAATGTTAGCTTAGCATCATCGTACATTCTGATTTTGATCAACTTTAAAAGAATGACGAATGATTGTAAAAAGAAAGAATAAAAAAAAAGAAGAAAAAAAAATGAAAGAATGAAAAAAAAAAAGAAAAAAGAAAAAAATGGAAAATGAAAAAAGAAAAAAGAAATGGTTTAGGACAGATTAGTAATACTACAATTTTTACATTTATTATTATAATTATCATACACGTTAATACTAGTTTTGTAGAATAATTCATTAAAAAAATAAACAATTGATTTTCTTATTTATTAAAATTTATTCAGTTTAAATTAAATTTTAATCTGATAATATTTATTTAGGATAAACTAAGTTTTTGTTTTTTCACTTTTTCTTTTCAATATAAATATGATTAATTTTAAATGTTAAAAAAAAAAAGTTTTCAAGAATGAAATAATTTTATTCGTAAATTTAAAGACTAATTTATGTTCGTAATTTTTAGTTTGATATACGAACAAAAAAAAAAAAATTGTTTATCTGAAAATTTTCGTTTTTTTTCATTCTTTCCGTGTACTTTTTTAATATATTTTTTGTTTGGTTTTTTTCACATTTTTCCAAATTCTTTTTTTAAAACAAATTTTAAATGTTTGAAAAAAAATTTTCAAGAATGAAATAATTTTATTCGTAAATTTAAGACTAATTTATGTTCGTAATTTTTAGTTTGGTATGCGAACCAAAAAAATAAGAAAATGTTTTCGTTTTTTCATTCTTTCTGTGTACTTTTTTAAATATATTTTCTGTTTGGTTTTTTCACATTTCTCCAAATTTTTTTTTAAAACAAATTTTAAATGTTAAAAAAAAAGTTTTCAAGAATGAAATAACTTTATTCGCTCATAATTTTGAGTTTAGTATGTGAACAAAAAAAAAAAAAAAAATGAAATTGCCTTACCTTAAAATTTTCGTTTTTTCCGTATGCTTTTTTTTTGAAAGTTTTTCTTATATTTTTTCAAATTTTTTTAAACTTTTAAGAAATTCCTTATCGTAGAATCAATCAATGTTGAATTTTTTTTCTTTGCCGTCATTTTTCATTTTGTTATATTTGAATGAATAATATAGTTAAAGAATGCGGAAATGATAAAAATTATCAGTGCGGAAGGCGGAAGCTTTTTTCATTAAGTAGTTTTATGTGCAAATCACTGATAACAATTATCATTTCTTCTCTTTCTCGTCTACTTTACATATTTAAAAAGATATTAATATATGCTCAAATTGACAATTCCTTTTTTCCTTTTCGTATAATTCTATTAAAATAACATCCATTTTAATAAAATTTTGAAGAAAAAAAAAACATTTATTTAAAAAAATTTTTACATAATCTAAATTGTATTATAATTATTCTTCAAATACATTAAAAAGAAAGATTATAGTTATAACTGTTAATTATTATTATTGCTATTGTTATTACTATTATTGTTATTATTATTATCATTATTATCAATTATTATCTATTATTATTATTGTTAAAACTTCTTCCTTTTTTCGTACATTTTATGCATGAATGATTAGAAAAATTTTAGGTAAAAAAAAGGATTAGGTTTTTTCATTTTTTTCTGAGAAATAACAAAAACAAAAACAAAAACATTTCTTTCAAATAATGCATAAAATGAAATTTTTTTTTCTTTTATTATTTCATTAGCAAAAATTTTTTCAAAATTTTCACAACTTCATACCTCTCATTTAATTATTATCAAAAAGTTAATTAATTACGACTTTTAATTCTAATTTTATAATTAATTGATTAATATATTTTAAAAATTTAAATTGAATAAATTAATAATTGTAATATATTTGTGATATTATAGGTTGTTGCATATTACAACGTAAATAATATAAAGCTTTATGCATTACATCGTAAAAAATTTAATTTTTTTCATGATTCACTCTACCAATTTTCCGATAAAAAGTGCACATACACATACACGCATACATGCATGCATGCATGCATGCATGCATACATGCATGCACTTTTTTGCTCAAATTTTTATTTCTTACATTTATTTGATCATTTTGCTTCTTTCATGGCGCTTTCATTACCATTTACTTTTTTTTTTCTGTCAAATTTTGGTTCCAACTTTGTATTTACTTTTAGATTATCATATATATCATTAAGTTTTATACTTGTTTCTTTTTTTTTCGTCTAATTAATTAGTTAATTAATTTGTGAAACAACGCATAGCAATAGAAAATTGTATTGAATTTTAAAGTAATTTCTTTTTCTCAAATAATAACTTTTAAGTTCTTTTTGCCCATTTTTTTTTTTGCTTAGATTGTATTTTTTTATCATTTAAAATTGTCACTCATTTTAAGCTGTAGGTGACACGCAATATATTCAAATTTTAATGTATTATTTATTGAATAGCATTTACAAAATTGACGAAAGTTTCAAAAATTTTTAAATTTAACTCTAAAAATGAACGCAATGTTATGAATTGAAAAATTAATTCAATTCATTGTTCATACAATTATTTATTTAATAAGCATCAGTGCTAATGTGATGCTTTGCATTAGTTATTCTTTTTTAATTAAAAAAATATGTGAACTTTGACCCATCTAGTAATATTAATTAAACAAATTTTATTGTTAAAATCATAGTATAATGAAGGATTGTAATACAAAAAATGATGATAATGCAAAGGATAATTTTGCATAATTTTTGATCTTTTAACTGATAATATCAATTTATTATTTTACGAATTATTTGCATATTTGTTGACCTTTTAACTGAATTATATCAATTGATTATTTTGATAATTAAATATAAAAAACAGTGTTAATTGCTAGTAATTTTTAAAATAAGAGAAAATAAATCTAAATAAATTGGTTTGCTAATTCTAATAAAATTATGGAAATATTTAAAAAAAATTACATGTGAAATTTAAAAAAATGACAAATTAATAATGAAAATATTTTTGAAGTGCAATAAAAAATTCATTTTACAGATATTTTGAATGGTCATTTGGGTGCAATTCTTTCGCTACTTTACGGTTTATCAGTTTATAAGCAACGAATTAAACAATCTGTACGAACCGCAGCTGTGACCACTACTGGTATGCTGTAATAATGTTTGAAAAAAGATGAGAAAAATAAACTATCAATATTTAATTTTAAAATATTTTGTTAAATTTGAAAAAGAAAAGCAATTTTTTTTAATATTTAAAAAGTATTATTTGATATATTATATATAATATAAGCTATTATTTCAATATTTTAAAAAACAAAATTTAAATATTCAAAAAAAAAAAAAAAATTTTGATGGTTTATTTCAAAGTATTTTTGTTGCATTTTTGTTGAAAAGGAAATTTTTTTTGGATATTTAAAAAAAAAAAACTTTGATGAATTTTTTTTAAACTTTTGCTCATCATTTTTATTTTTTTCTAAAGATAATTTTTTATCTAAAATTTTTATCTAGAATTGATACTGACACTTTAACTCGTCATGTAATTAGTTTTAACGAAAAAAAAATGGAAATTGAAAAAATCATTTCTTGTATCAAAAAAAAAAAAATTTGAAAAAAGTGGCAAGAATTATATTTCAATATTTATCTTTTGACTTTTTGAATTATATGTAATGCATATTAGATATAATACTTCTTATTTGCATTTATCAAAATTCTTTATTATCATAACGTTATCATAACCTTCCCTATGTGTTATCATAAAATTATCAGTAATTTATGTGTTATAAAATAAAATTTACCTACCATTTTGACTAATATTTCCTTTTCAATTATTTATAAATTTTGTTCTTTGTTAGTAATAAAACTAATTAAAGTAAATAATTAAAGTTTTTTTATAATTTAATTTCTGTTACAAATACTTTATTTTAAGTGCTTTATGTTTTTTTTTTTACGAATGCTTTATTTTAAGCTTACACATTTTAAATTTAGTAATTAATTATTATTTTAGCAACTGTGCGATCTTCTGAATCATCCACTACTACTTCTCAAGTAGTACAACTAAAATCGAAGAAAAATAATACAGGAAAAACTTCCACAACACCAACAATGCCTCCTAGCAGCAAGTCAGTATTAAATTTTCATGAAATTTCGTTTTTTTTTTCTTTTTAAGAAAATTCAAACAATTTTTTCTTAGTAAAATATCCTTCGGCTCAATTTCATTTGCAAATTGTAAAATTCAAAAATATTAGTGTAAAATTAAAATTTGCTATCTTCGTAAATAATAACTACATGTAAAATTATTTATAATTGCATTATTTATAATCTTGTTTTTGTTTTAAAAAAATTAGGATAAAACAATTTGAAATAAGAAAAAAAAACGAAAAATTTTTGATAAAAAAAAAAACGGAAACGTGGCAAAATTTATGAATGATATTTGAAATTTTGAAATAAAAAAAAAAAATTGAAATTTTAGAGAGAAAAAACGAAAAAAAAAGGTGGAAAAAATGACATGCAAAATTGTCAATTTTGTTTTTCACCAAAATTTGCTACCATCAATCACTTTACGCCTACTAAAATTTCTTATTTAAAAATTTGATGCTTTTTTTTTATTTATGCTAAAATGAATATAATTAGGAATTACTAAGAGATTTTAAAACTTATAAATAAATCTTTAAAAGCAAAAGTACTTTTTCATCATTGAAAAAAAGAAAAAATGAACTTCTGAAATGAGTAGAAAATTTATTTGAAAAAGATTGCCTTTATGTTTTATCCTATTTAGAGAGGTTGACATACCAGTTGACAAAGCATAGTCTCTCATCTTTTTTGAATAACAAATTTTTCTCTATCGTTTTCATTTGCTACCCTTTTGATAAATGCCCTCTTCTCTTGTTACCCATCCATTTTGGGCTTCTTTTCCCATTCCAAACGAAATTTGTGGCAGCCAATAGTTTAAAACATTTTCATAAAATTTTTTTTTTTTTTTTTGCAAAACAACAGGCAGTACCAGCATTAGCATTAACACTATATTTCCCATTTTATTCTTTCTTTTTTTCATCTTTCATATCTTCTCAAATCGATCTCGATCTCGAGAATGAACGCTTAGCATTATTATTGTATTAATTTAATTTCAAATAATTCATTTCATTCTTTCATATTTTATTATTCACTATTCATAATAATCTAATTATTATTTTCTGGTTAATTTTCTGTCTTTTTTTTTCTTTTTATTCATCTAAAATAAAATTTTGCTACAATCTAATTAATTAATATTTTATTAGTCTGAAAAAGAATTGAATATCATAGTGTACTATAAATTCAATTGGCTATTTTATTGATTCAACTGCTATTTCCCGAGAAAATTTTTATTTTTCCAATGATAATTGTTATATCAAAAAAAAAAAAGAAAAAATAAGCTTCTTATTTAGCAAATATTAAAATGCATAATTTTTAGTTTTTTTTTTTTATCAATATTCTCGAAATATTGATCAAAATAGCATATATTGCTTTTCCCCGAAATTTTTTCTTTTTTTTTTTTGCTCATTTGTAAAAGATCAATCTTCAATTGATCATTTTCAACTTTTGATGATCGATCATTTATTTCATCAAATTAGTTTCAATCATTTCTTTCTTCAGAAAATTTCATATTGTATTACTTTTTATCAAACTTTAGACTTTTATAAATTTTTAGGAAAAATAAAATCCAATATAATTGCTTGTTACCTTTATTGCTTTATAACCTGTATTTGAAGTTATATAATAAAATCATTTAAATTTATTTGTTAAACTAAAACAAACACATACGGCCTAGGAAACGAGGCAATAAAATAAAGAGCAAATAATAAATAATTGGCCAAGCAATAAATATAAGGCAAAAAAAAAATGAGCCATAGGAACATATATGATGTGGCTATGTTTATTTAAAAATATATATTTTAGCAGAGATATTACAATTATTTCATATCAATGCAAATTTATAATATTTATCATAGAACTTGCAAAAAGAATTGTGTAATTAATTAGTAATTAATTAAAAAATGATACGTTAGAATATTTATAATTATAGTGATTAATTATCAAAAGGTATTTTATCATTTTAATTCAAATTTATAAATGATTAATTCTTCTAATAGTTTTATTTATTACTAAAAAATTTAAATGCAAAACAAATTTAATATTATTTACTAACTTACAAATGTACTAATATCCTATTAAAACTAATATTTACAAGCATAAACACGAGTTTCTTTCAAATTTCTTTCAAAAATTTTTGGTAATTAATTAAATAAAATTAACTTTACATTAATTCATTGAGGAAAAATTGCTGCCTTTAAATTAACACCTCAATATTTTATAAAGGTTTTTTTTTTTTTTTTGAAAAAACTGTCTAAAAATTACATGAATTTTTATTTAGTGAAAAATTTTATTTTTAAATGACTTTTTTTACAATTCTTTTACAATTGTATTTTTCATTCATTCTTTTGACTTCGTATTAATTAAAATTACATTCTGTCAAATAAAAAATAAAAAAAAAAAAGAAAAACGAAAAAAAAAATGAAAAGAATGAGAAAAATGTAACTGTAATATTATTTGAAAAAATAATTAGAAATGAAATTTTGCCGACATATATAACTATAATTAAATGAGGAATGAATTGTTTCCTTTTTTTTTCTCTCTCTCGCTCTCTCTTCTCTTTTTTTTTTTTAAATCAATATAATAAAATAAAAGTAATTAAGTTGACAATGATGAGACAGTAGTACACTTCAATTGCATTTGTAATATGAGTGGCACTAAAATTTGCTATAAAAATTGCTATAATTAAAATGAAATAGTAGTAGTGGTAGTAAATTATAGTAAAAGTAATAGTTAGTAGTAAAAAGTAATAGTTATAAAAGATCTGCTAAAAATAATAAAATTGTAATTCAGTGCTTTTGAAATGAAATCCAATAATGGATATCTTCTTCAGTTTATGATTAATGTAAGATAAAAGCTTTTGAAGGGTTACTTTTCAAATTTAAATGTAAATTTCCTGGCGATAGTTTGCATGCAATTGTTGCTGGTGACATCAATGTGTGACATAAGATGACCAATCAGAGTAATAGATAGCATTTTTAGAATGATTTAGAATGAATAAAAGCTTTTTATAAAGTTAGAGTTAAATTTTATATTATTTCATTCTTCTAATTTTCTTTCTTTCTTTTTTTTTATCAATTAATTTTAACTCTACATTAATGCCAAAAATTTTGCAAAATTGATTTATTATGACTTAAAAAAGGACTAAATAATTGATATGAATTAATATGAGTTAATTAGAGATTGATGATTAATTTACTGTTTTAAAAACCAAAAAAAAAATTACTTTTCAATTTTTTGAATATGCAAAATATTAATTGAGTAAAATTATGTATAAATTTTTAAATCTTTTTTTCAAATTTTTTTCTGAATGAAATTTGTAAAAAATTTTGCCATAACTTTTATAATTTCTTGCATTTTTAAAGTATTTTTTTAATTTATTTTTTTGCGATGAATGTTATTAGAAATAATATTATATGTTTTTGTTTATTTGTTTATTTTTTTTTGATTTCAAATAATAATACATTTGTTCTCTTTTTTTTTTTGGAATATAATGTATGACAGTCACAACTACACCTACACACATACATATGTACACGTACACGCACACACGTGCACACACACACACGCAAACACACATTATTGTTGTATATACGAATATATTTTTTTCTACAAAAAAATTTTTCTTCAGACTTCCATCGCCATCAATTCGTACATCAACGACAATTCATTCAAATACAATCGCTGCAGCGCATGCAGCGAATTCACGTTTGGCAACACCAACACGAAGCGTTGTCAAAGAAGGTATATCTTCCTGTATTTTTCTTTGTTTGTTTTTTTTTTCTCCTTTTTTACTTTTTATTAAATTGTATAATTTTAAATTTAATGAAATTAATGATGAGTTCATATGCTAATATAATTGATAATATGTTTAAATATTTATTGCTAAATTTTTTAAAGTAATTGAATAACGTTTTTTTTCTTTCTTTTTATGAATAAGAGATAAGATCATATTGATTGTTTGACCTTTGACTTTTTGTTTCGCATATTAATATTATCATTTGTCATTTGATCAATTTAGTTAAAAGCGATAAATATTGTTATTACGAAAAGAATAAACGATATTGATTGATAATAAAATAAAGGGGGAAATATACCACTGATAAAAAAAAGAAAAATGAAAGAAATACAAATGTTTTGAAAAAATATTTTATAATTTTGATTAAATATGGATTATTTTGGTTTAACTCCAAAATTTGTAATTGTTTTTACTAGTGCATTTTCATTTCAGTCTGAATAAAAGGATAATTACTATTATTTTTATAATCGGTGATAATAATATATCTAAATATGCAAGTTAAATTAATTTCAAAAAGAATTGTATAAATTTTGAAATTTAACAAAAAGTAAACATATAGACATACTAGCAAGTACAATTTAATAATAATAGGGAAGTGATGAAAATTTTTGATGAAATGATAGGATTGTGATAATGAAATTTGATCGATAAATTGACATAAAATCAATTTTGTCTACAAGATTACGGTAATTTTAGATGATAAAATAATATGCATGCAATATGCATTCATATTTACTGCAATAACAACTAGTTTTTATTTTAATCTATTTATTAAACATTATCATAACATATTTTATCATTTCTGTTATACAAAATTTCATTCATTGTTATATCATTTTGTAATTTTTATTTTTTAAATTTTTAAAATTATTTGCTTCTATTAGATAAGTCATAAATTTTATTCCTACTTCATAATACTTATCAATATACATATCATATCATTTTAATAACAATTTTAGATATTATGTTATGAGATTGCTTTGGAATTATCAATGCAATTATGAAATGATAGAAACTTTATTCTCTCAGAAGGCTCTAATTAAATTAAAAAAGACGAAAAGAGTTAAACTTACATTGATTAGATCGAAAATAGTAGAAAGAATAAAATTTCCTTCTCGTATCATATAATAGTTTATGTAATTTCTCATTTCAATTAAAATATCTGATAACAAATTTAATTCTTTCCTACTCCTTTTCGTTATAATTTCTTGCTTAATGATTTAATTGCATTTAATTGAATTAAATTTGTACAACAAACGAGACTATTTGTTTTCCATTGCTTTTTTACAGCATAATATTAATTAACTAATTTACTAAATCAATAACTACAAAGAACATATCATTTAATTATTTTATCATTTCAAATTTACCAAACTAATCTAATTGTTACTATTTTTTTTTTCTCGTACTGTCAGAAAAGAAAAATCCTTTTTTCTTTTTTCTTTTCTTATTTCATTCTTATTGTTAACAAAGACATATTATAGCATTAAGATATTTTCAAAATTGCTAGAGAAAAATTTTTAAATAGTTTTTTTCTTTTTTAAAAGTAATAATAAACAATTCAGGCTAATACAACAAACTGAAATGCAAAGTAAATGACATAGATTTTTGGTTACTTAATTATTTTACCATTTAACTATTACATAATTAGGGTATGAATAATTTGTATTTTTGTGATAGAGCGCATTATCTCAAGAAATTGTTAATAAGCTAAACTGTCTGAATTACATTATAATTAGAATGACATATTCAGGGTTGTGATGTCAAATTAACATCTGTCCACTCAGAAGCTTTATTCATGATTTCATTTGTTTCACAAAGATGTAACAGTTGATGAAGAAGATGAAGAAAAAGAAAACAATGTTGACAAGAGACAAGATTATTCATATCTAAATGAATTATAAAATTTAGAAATAAGATATCTTGATTAGTATTTAAAGATTCTCGATAGCTTCATCATATTCATATTCATCAGTATCTTTTCCATAACAATTAGAATTGAAAAGTGATAAATAAGAAATGAAAAGATTAAAGCTTGCACTAAATTTGATTAAATTTTATTTCTTGTATAAAAATTTTCCACTTAAATTTTTTAATGCAATTTTTAATTTATCACTTGTTCTTTTCGATTCAAATTTAAGTCTTAGTATATTAGAATATATGATACTAATGAAATTAATAGGAATAAAAATTAATAAAGATAGATTGTATTCACATCAAGATATAAAAATCAATTTGTGACAAAATTAGTGTATGTGCGAGTAAATGAATTCGATAAATTTATAATTATAAACTAATATTTGTAATTATAAAAATATGGGAAATATGATTGAATGTGTAATGCTTGTTGTTTACTTTTGTAATATTTTGTTCTTTTCTTTATTTCTTTAATCTACAAACCAAACAAAAATCTCGAGAGGATGTCATACATTGATCTAGCGATCAAATAAAGAATCCCGAAATGATGCTTATACTTTGGTCTAGAGATCAGATTAAAATCTCGAAATGATGCCATATTATTTAAAAAAAAATCTCGAAATGATGCCATATTTTGATGCCCCGTAATTGCTCAATGCTTAGTCTATTTTAATTCGAATGGTCTATTCCAGTTTATTAAAATTTGTCTTGACTATTACAATAATAACAATTTACATTATCCCACTTTTTTATCGTATGAGTTCCTTTTTCAAATCATTTTAATCTAACCTAAATCTAAGCCTACTTTATCTTTCATCATTTTTTAACTTGTTCAAAAAAGTTTTCTAACACTTTTAAACAACAATTTTCTCCTAATTAAGTCACACTTCATTCTTTTTTTACTTTTTTAATATTCCGTTTTCATCCTTAGAAAAAAATTTTGTACTTACAAAAAATTTTCTTTTTTTGCCAACAATGATTATTAATAATTGATTGATTTTAGATTTTAAATATTTCAAATTATGCTTTAACAAAAATGAATACACTATGCATTAATATTTTGAATTAGCTCCATCATATCATTTTACATTCAATTTTTGATAATATAGAAAAGATAGATTGGTTTCATTGGTATTTTATTACCTCTCAGTTATTTTCCCTTTCTTTCTAATGGATGAAAATCTTTTTTTTAAAGCACATTGAGGATTGTGTTAACTAATTATTCTTCTTTTTAATGCTTTATAATTATTTTTCCGTATTTTTTTGATATTCATATTTTCTTTTTGTTTTAAAATTTAAGCATTAACACTTTACTAGTCAATGAAATATACAATTTTTGTTTTTCTTTTTTTATATCAGTAGTGTTAGGTCAATTAATTATCACACTTATTTCGTGTTTTAGGTGTTAGTTTAGATAATCACTAGGTTAGGTAGTTAATAATTTAGTATAATGATTTAAATAGTAATGAATGGTACGATTAGCAATATTAATTTTGATAATTGTGATAATAATATTAAGCAATTTGAAGGAGAAAAAAAAGGATCATAGGACGCAATTTTAACATTAAATAAGGCTGAAAAAATCAATGCAATGACAAATTAATGAAATCAAAACATGAAAATAAAATCAATGCAGAAATAAATCTGTTATCAATACTTAATTGAATATGGTATATCGTGTGAATACGGTATATGGGTACAGTAGGACTCCAGCTCGGAAGCGAATGATACGGTACGATGTTGGTCAAGAAGTGGGGATACTGTAGAATGACAGGCTAAGGACTGTAGAATACAGTACAATAAATAGACCATTCTATTTTCTTATGGACAATTTTTACAATAATTCCACTATCAAATTTCTTTGAAATTTTTGGTAAAAGAAAAAATAAGCAAACCACTATATATTAGTTTTTTGAATAAAATTTCCGAAGGAATGTTTTGCTATGGGAATTAAATACGAAGCAAATGACGCTAGTGTCATTAAAATTCATAAATCATTTCCTTTTTTTTTGCTTCTGTTCCATTTAATCCGTGGTGTGAATTTGACTATTATAACCCATTTGAAATAGTTTCATTTCCCTTAGAGAATACTTCCTTCTTTCTTTTTTCTCGTTCAATTTTCTTTTTCCTTTTTTTTGTTGATTAACTAAACTGAATAAGAATAGAAAATATAGCCAATGTTATCTGATATAATGCCTAAAATAATTGTATTACCGATTACAGCATTTTTTTTAAAATACGCAATCTAATAAAATAGGATATTTTTAAAGATTTTAGAAAATTTCATCCTGAAAATTAAGTGACAACAAATGATTATTTATAATAAATATTATCAGCTAATTCCTTTGAGCATTCTTTATTCATGATTAAACTTTCATAATGTATTGCTTTAAGTTTTTACGCACGAATCACGTAACACGTGAACCTCCATTGCTTATTCTGATTGAATAAATGATCAATTTCTTTCAAATGCTTAACAATCTATCTTATGAAAAGATAAATAAGAGCGCAGTCCATTTCCTTATTACTTCAACGTATTCTTTTAAAATCAAGCAACTATAATTCACGTGCTACGTGAAACATTTCTTCACGTTCTTCTTTGATTTATTCGTCTTCGACTTTCTAAAATTTCTCAACCAGAATGTTATTTTTTATTAGAAGATAATTTCTTTTTTGATTACAGGCATTTTCCTTTTGAAGTCCTTTCAACTTCATATTCCATCCCAACTGATGCATTTTGCTATAAAATGAATTGAAGCTAAAAATGCTTTAAAAAACTTGATCATACTAAGTGGTATTTACATGAAAATATTTAAAATATGTTATAAAATTTTCAATAGTAACATTGTTAGCTGTATTTTTGTAAAGGATTTAAGATGAGTGGATATACAATTTCAACAAGTTTAAAACATCGATTAATTCTAGTAGTTTTATCATTTGAGCAAGAAAATTGGTTACAATTAAAACATAAAGTGATCTGTTTCTTTTTTTAGTAATTGAAATTATAGATGAAAATGAATTGAAGAATGTCATTAGTATTAATTCGTCAAGAAATTATACTTCGTTAAATATATTATCATCTTTCTACTAATTTGTTATCTTTATTTTATGAATAAAAATTAATTGAAAGATAATAAAAATGATCTTTTTTAACGAATTGCAAATATTCAAAAGCTAAAAATGCTTCATTTATAATTAAAATAAATTTAGAAGAAAGATATATTAGTGTCTTTTCCTTTTCATTGCTTGTTTCCTTTGCATGCACATCTTGCATCCTTTATTGCATGCTTTGCATGCTCTTTTAAAATGTCACTTTTACATGTTCCATTCCTGAAATGATTTGATTAGAGGTAAAGGGAAATACGATTTATGCTTTCTAGATGAATGTTTGTATCACTTTCAATTAGACAAATATTTTCCTAAACAAACTTTGACGATGACAAACAGTGAAATATTCCCTTACGTTTACTGACTTTTTATAAATTTTATGAATAATTTAGTTACATTTCATCATTTCCTTTAACATTCACTTTTCTATGATTAATTTTAAAGAATTCCTTCTTTACATTTTAAGCATTTCATATTTTGGAAAACAGAAATTTTATGAAATTTCCAAAAATTAGTAATTTAATTGGAACTTTTTTAAAATTTAAAAATAATTTAGAACATTTAATAGCAATAACTTGATTATCTTTTATTGATTCATTTGAATTCACTTGTTGCACCTTTTTTTTTTTTCAACTTACTTTAAAATATATAGCCTAGTTACTCTGTTATAGTGTACTCATTTTATGAGTAATTACTCTGTAATATATGAGTTACTGGAAAAAGTTGCTGTTTAGAAAATGCGATTTGCATTAATTGTAAACATTTTAATGGTAAATTTAAATTGCTAAATTTAAATAAGAAAATTGAACTCAGTGGACTATGCTAACAATTAAGTCTAACTTTTATAATAATAATAATAGTGACAGACTAAACTTTCTTTCATTTTTCATAGCCTAGGCTATTTCACGTGGGAATTTGGCTAGCTATAGTAAAAGTTTTGCTAAACATCAAAGTTGAAGAAGCCATTTTGCATAATAACTAAATATCAAATAGTCTATAGTATGAGGCGCACATTATAGCTTTTATGCTCAATTGTTATTCTAAGATTCATTCTTGGCTATATATTGTCCCATTGGCTATTTACTATTTGTTGTTAATGAAGTCAAGTATTATCTCTTGGCATTAATTGATGGCTACTTAAAGCTTTTAAAGTAAGTATTTAGGTAGTGAAGCGATAAGTGCAGCATAAAATAAATGTAATAGAAATGATTGCAATCTATGCTCAACTCTAACTTTTTTTTTCTCATTATATTTTAATAAAATTTATAGTTTAATTAAATAAAAATAAACTTGAATTAAATAATTTGAAATTATTTCACACAACTAACTCTTAGGGCAAATTTTCTTATACATTTAATTAAACAGTATTTTGGTTTATGTAAATTAAGTAATGAAAAATGTATAGATGGACATTATATTAAACAAGTAATTAAATAAAAATTCATAAAAATTATAGAAAAAAAAAGCAATTATACTTTGTCAGATAACTAATAAACTATTGTTGAGAATAACATTTATAAAAGAATAACAAATTTTGTTTCTTTGTTACAGTAATGATAACGAATATTATCAGTAATCGAATAGTATTAATTAATTTTATTGCTAATTAAAAAAATTTTTTTTTTCATTAATGTAAAAATATTTATATAAATAATCAAACACTGATAATAATTAATCGATTTTTTGTGAAACTTTTCTCTTTCCTTCCTTTCCTTTTCCTTTTTTTTTGCCCAAATAAAAGCTCATTTTATCTTTTTTACCTTCAAAAACTATTCCTTTCTCTTTCTCTTTCTCTCTCTCTCCCTCTCTCTTCTCTTTTTCCTATCAGATAATTCTTCTTCGAATATTATAAAAAAAAAAGAAAAGAAAAGAAAAAAAATCATCCTTGATACCAACATATTTTATCGTTTGTCATTTTCATTCTCATTGACTTTCACTTTACAAAATTAAATCTTTTTTTTTACTTTAGATTCTAATAAGTATTTTTTAATTATTTTTTCAAATAAAACTTATTATACCTTTCTTTTCTTTTTCTCTCTCTCGCTTTCTTCTTTCTTATATTAATTTTATTTTAAAAATTTGTTAAAAATTTAATATTTTGTTTGTTCAGTAATATGTATTTAGTATGTAATTAATTATGTTTTACATTTCCATTTCAAGTATTCAATTATATTTGTATTTTTTTAGCATAAAATATAATATTTATTAGTTATTTTAGGTTATTCAGTGCAAACCACAAGTGCAACATCTAAACTTGCATCACCAAAAGCATCAGCACTTCGTGCACCTGTCATACGTATTCATCCACCAACACTCAAAACATCCGGGTATTTTTACATTTTAAAAATTTGATTTAAAATTTTATACTTTTTTTTAAAATAATTTTAGTTTTTATTTTATAAATTTTCCTCTATTTTAAATATTCAATTCAAATGAGATATTTGAAATTATTTATAACATAACATTTTAACTCTAACTTTAGTTAGTCCTTTTTTTTTTCATTCTCAAGTAATAAAATTTAAATAAAATTATTATTTCCATAAGATATTTTAAATAAATAATAAGAATTTATTTGATATTTAAATGTTATTATTGCTATTATTACTATCATTACTATTATTAATTATTATTACGAAATGATATTAATGATATGATAAAAAGTTTTAATTTATAGATAATATTTTTCAGATTGAATAATAATGATCAATCAAGACCATCATCTCGAAGTAGTTCATTAGCTAGTTCTAGTACATATACCTCGGTACCATCAACCACCAGCACAACTCCTTCAACTTCTGCATCAAGTAGTATCACAAATTCATCATCTACAAACAATCAAAAAATGCTCAAAATGAAATTTTTTACTGGAAATAAAGATAAAGTTTGTTTTTTGTTTTTTTTTTATTTATTTTAAAACTGTTTAATTAGTCAGTTTAATATGCATTTTGATGATTGTCTAATTTCATATTAGAAGAATAAATTGTAAGTCAAATGTTTGAAATAATTTTCGGAATTCATAATTTAGGAATTTCGTACATTCATCAATCGTTTTATTTACGATATATCTTAATGATTAGAGTAATGATGATAATTTAATGATAATTTTTTGGGTATAGTTAATACTGGCGCTTTGCTTTGATGTTTATATTGGTTATTTCTTCTATCTTTTCTTAATGCCATACCGATCGGTTATTTTTTTTTTAAATTAATTATGCGAAAATATTAAAAAAAAAAAGAAAAAAACGAAAAACACTTTTGAATTTCTATCGTTCGAATTTTTTGAATTTTAAAATTTAAGAAAAAAAATGCTAATACTTTTACAATCTTTATGGAATTAATAAATAAAATGATTGAAAAAAAAAGAAATGTTAAAAATTGGTTCAAATGAATTTTAAAATTTTTGCTATTCAAAATTTTTGTATAAAATTATATTTTATAAAAAAAAAAAAACAACAATAAACATTTCAGTCTGTCGAAATATTTCTCTTTCATCTTTTTTCTTCCTTTTTTTTTTTTTTGCTTTTGCTTTTTAAAACAGAAATATAGAAAGGATGCAATCTTGCAATGATAACACATAAAAGCCGTAATGCTTTTTTTTTTTTTTTGTAGTTTTTATTGATCAAATTTAAAGTTATCGATTTGTTAGCCTATTTCATCTCTCTTTTCCTTCATTTTTTTTTTTTTATTAACCAATTATTACTAGTTTATTTCATAGTTTTTTTTTTATTTATTTGTTTCGGATTTTTTAAAAAGAGAAAAAAAAGAAAAGAAAAAGGAAAAAAAAAACTAAAAAGACCTATTCAAAGAGTTATTTCTCTTTTTTTTTTTTGCTTTTTTTTAAAAAAAAAAAAAAATCTCAAAAAATGAAAAAGGAAATGATAAAAGTAGTATTAGTATTTACAATGTTATCGTTCATTTCATTCATTTTCAAATTGAAAATGTCTTTTCCTCTCTTTTATATAAACGAATGGAATTTATATAACTTACACATACATATGTCTGTTTTTTTTTTTTTCTATTACCATAAAATTTAATATTTTTCAAGAAAAAAAAAGAAAAACTTTTTTATAGATTTAAAAAAAAATGAAAACGAGGAAAAAAAAATTTTTTTTTTTCTTTTGACCTATGAAATTTTATATATGCATTTTAATTACACCGAACTATGCACATCATTTCATGATGATATATCGTTAGTAAATCACATCATATCATCATTTTTTTTTTTTTTATTTTTATTCTATCATTAAATTTTCTCTTATGAAAAATTTTTGTAATTAATTTTAAAAAAAAGTGAAAAAAATCAAAATAAATTTTGTTTGTTACAAATAATTTTTTTAATTTCATTTATTTTTTAGATTATCAAAGTATGCGTTTATATAAGTATAAAAAGAAGGAAATTTTTGTTGTTAAACAAAAAAAAAAGTTTTTTTTTAAAATTTAATTACAAATTTTTTTTATCTTCACTTATGCACTCAACTTTTCAAATCTTTCAATTCTTTCTCTAAATTTTTTTTTTGGTAAAATAGAAATAAGCAAATTGTAAGATTATGATATATATTTATTTAATGCAACAGTTGCATTCCATACTTATATTTAATTAATCAATTAATCAATTTACATAATTAGTATTTTCATATAATTTTATATATTACTGATATCATCAATTTCTACGAAATTTAAAAAAAGGAAAATTAAACTTATTTTGTTTGAGAAATCATTGAATGAATTGAAGAAATGATAGACATTTTCTTTTTCTTTTCTTTTTTTTAAATATATAAGTAATTCTTTATGATATAAGTGCTTCTTTATAACAATTCATGAAATATTTTAAAATCTTTGATTCTTTTTTTTTTTTTGCAATTCAAATGAAAAATATTAAAAAATTTTTTTTCATAATAGATTTTCTTTTTTTCTAGGGTAAAACATATACATCAATGGAAGCAGTTGGAATGAGAGGAATAACAACAAATGCTTATCAAAAAACGACAATGACTGAAATGAAAAATTCAAAATTGGCTATCAATCAAAATAATGATGAAACAGGAAAAGTTTCCGGATTAATAAAACCTAAAAATGGTAATGTGAAAGTAACGCGAAAAATTCCACCTACAACAACGATAGCATCAGGAGCTACACGTGATACGATAAAGGTTTCAAAAAAAAAAAAAAATGATTTTATATTAACAAAATGAAATAATTTTAATCATTAAATTTTAATTTTTAATTCTTTTGCTTAAAAAGAAAAAAAAAAGTGAGATGACAATGAAGAAAGATGCTTTTAATTTCTTGGTCATTAATGCTTAAGTAACATTTGAAAAGCTATTCAATCTTCCGATTGTCAATAAAATTTCGTCCATTTTTCAAGCCTTTTTCATAATTGCTTCCTTATCCTATATTTTTAAGCTTTAAATAATTCTTTCATTTATTCTCTTCTATCTTTCTGTCTTTTCTTTTTTTTTCATTTAATTTTCTAAAATGAAATTAAAATTAAATTCATTGTAAGATATTATTTCATATTTCAATTATATTTCATCATGTAATCCTGAGAAAAAGAAAAGCAAATTTTTTCAAAAAACAAATCGTATTAAAATATTAAATACTGCAACTTATTTATGAAAAGAAAAATTGAAAAAGAATTAGAAAGAAGAAATAAGTATGGATTGAAAAGATTAAATTTTGATAAATTAATTTTTCAAATACCTAAAATTAATTACTGTAATATTTTAACTGTATTTTGTCGTATTAAAATTTTACGCATACAACAAAAACAAATTACAATTTTTCAGTACGAAATAAACCACCTGGTAGTTTAGTTGATTGACCGATCAGTCTTTTTCAGTTATTTAAATATCCACCTGCAGCAATTGAATAGCTTTAAATAATCCTTTTCTTATTTTCAATTCTGTAATTTCAAAATCACTTTGCAATTTTTAATCCATTTTTAATCCATCAAGAATCAGTGATGTATATTATAAAATAAGATAATACTAATAATTCATTCAATTATTGTACAAATTTTACAAAATCACAACTGTTTTTAATTTAATTTAATTTAATTTTAATTACTAAATATACATATTTATTTATCCTGGAAAAGATTGAGTTGTTACATCAAAATTGACTTGCTTTTTTTTTTCGCAAAAATGAAAAAAATAAAGAGTTAGTTGATTGAATGCTAATCATTTCGTCATCTATTAAATTATTCCTGCTGAAAAAATTTAATCTTCCGAATTTTCAGTTCGTAAAAATAAGTCAGTATGGTTTTTACATTTGATCGATCAGATGTAAAATAATTAAATTAAATGTGTAAATTTTACAAAATCACAATTAGATTAAAGTTTTTTGTTTAAATGACGAAATATAAGCATTATTATAAATGTTAAAAAAATAATCTTCTTCAAAACAAAAAAACAAAAATTAAATGATCAATCAGCTAATCAATCAATAAAGTCAGTCAACTAATATAATATAAATAAATATCGGAATTGGAATATTGAAATAAAACTAAGCATACACATTAATTTGATAGCAATACATTTATTTTTAATTTATATGCATCCTTTTTTTTTTCTCTTTTTCATCCTTTCATTCTTTGCCTTTTTTTTCCCCCCGATATTTGCCCATATTTTTCTTCCCTTTTTCCTTTCATTTCCCTTTTTTTCATTTTCAATACATACTATTTAACAATTTTTCAAAACATAAATACCTTCTTTTACATTTTTTTTCTTTTCCCATAGTTTTTCTTTCTTTCTTTTTTTGCCTGCATCAGATATTTTCTTTTTTTACTTTGAATTATGATAAAACTTGAAATTATTTAATGAGAAATGAACTGAATATGCAACTTAGAAAGAAGTTAATTTAAATTTATTTAAATTAAATTATGATTATTACCATTTAATTTACTATACTTCATATCAATATCAAATGATTTTTTTTTTTTTAGATTTTATTTCAGGATTAATTTATCTATACTACTATGTATATATGTTTATAAAGAAAAAGAATGAATTAATTGAACTTTAAAAATAAGTATTCCTGATTTAAATATGGAAATTTTTTTGAAATAAAAATGAAAATTTTAAAAAATTACATGTTTCAATAAGGCTAATCATTGGTCATTTCGTAAAAATGGACAGGTAAGCAAGCATATATAAATTAAAAGTGGTATAGAAAGGATGGAAAAATGGATTAAAATAGTAATGAATTTAAGTGAGAAGAAATTATAATGCTTACCTGTCCATTTCTACGGAATGACCAATGAGTAGCCCTTTTGATAATACTACTTTTAGAAAGTGAAAATAGTTACAAAAAAGTTTCAAATTCATATATTAATTTTATACTCTTATAATTGAGTACCATTAATTAATTAATTAATTAATTAATCAATTAACTTTTAAATAAGAATGACGAAAGTCTGCGAGAAAGAAAGCAAAATTTTAAAAAAGTGAATTGAGATGGAATATTAAATTGTTGTTAAGAAATTATATTTTATTAGATAATATTTTTAAATTTCATTTAATTTCATTTTCACTATTACATTCCATTTTAATATTTTCATTTATGCCATTATTTTATCAAATTTAGGTTTATTTTTTTACATTATTCTATTATTGGAATTCATATGATAAATGATAATGCCAATTTTTCGCTTTGATTTTTTTTATTGCGATTTTAATTTTTTCTTTCTCTCACACTTCATTAATTATATTTCACATAAATTTCATCTGATCTTTTATAATTTAATTTCTTTTCATACTAAATTTTTTTCTTTTTTTTTTTCAACAATACATTATATATTTTGCATGCATTCAAATATGAATGAAATATCAAAAATTATTTTCATTCATTGCTTTTTCATATTTCTTTATGTTTTCTGCTTTTTTCCTTTTTTTGATTTAAATTTTTATTATTTTATTAAATTTTAGTATTTCATTAGAAAATTTTGAAATATAGACTAAAAGAGATAAAAAGGCTTTTTCATGCTTCGAATTTTTTCGTCCCTTTTTTTTTTGATTCAAATTCTTATTATTTTGTTAAATTTTAGTATTTAATTAGAAAATTTTGAAATAAATATAGACCAAAAGAGATAGAAAGGCTTTTTCATATTTCTTCCAATTTTTTCATTCCTTTTTTTTTTTTGATTTAAATCTTTATCATTTTATTAAATTTTGGTATTTAATTAGAAAATTTTGAAATAAATATCTAGTGAAAGAGATAGTAAGACTTTTTTATATTTCTTTCCTTTTTTTTGATTTAAATTTTTTATCATTTTGTTAAATTCTGGTATTTAATTAAAAAATTTTGAAATAAATATAGACCAAAAGACTTTTTCATACTTCTTCCAATTTTTTCGTTCCCTTTTTTCGATTTAAATTTTCATTATTTTGTTAAATTTTAGTATTTAATTAGAAAATTTTGACATAAATATAGATTAAAAGTACTAGAAAGAAGAAGGTATTAATTGGTAATGATTAAATTTTTAAACTAATATCACTAAGATAGAAGTGTTGTTTACAGGGTTTAGCTGTACGCGCAAGTGGTTTACCGCTTCAAAGTAGTTCATCATCATCATCCTGCTCAAATACCGCTTTGCAAGGAGTTAAACGAGCATCATCCAGTCGTACTCCTCAATCATCTGGTGTCCAATTAAAACAATCAACAAATCTTGATCCTGTGAAAAATAAACGGTTAAAATTTCTATCTTACTAAATATGCATAAATTAATAATAAACATAATAAATTTAAATTATTATATTTGCTAAAATTAAACTTTAATTATAGCATATGTATATTTGTATAATAAAAATTATAATTTTATATTTAACTGTTAGTTCTAATAAAAGTTATAGTTTATATTACAATAATAATTATATCATATGATATGATATAATATGATTGTAATATTTTGTTATCATTATATTTGTCAAAAATAGTATTTTTTAGTAGTATTTTTTAAGTTTAATATTTTTAATAGTTTTTTTTTAATAATTTATAAGTTTAATAGTTTAATATTATTTAGTAGTATTTTTTAAGTCGAATATTGAAATTGTTGTAAAAATGATATCAGATGGTTATCATAATATCATAGTATTACTACAATTATATTTATAACGTATCGTGTTTTATTCTTTAGGTAATACTATTATTTCATTGTAATAAAACTAAAATTTGATTACGTTATATGACGTAAATAAACGTCTACCTAAACGTCAAACTTTTTAGTTTACTTTTTTTATCCGCAACTATAATAACTACAATCACGTAGGAATATGAAATAATTTTAAATGATTCTCTCGAATTATTCATTAAATTGTTTCATTAATTAAAATAAAATGAATTTTTAAAAAAAAAAATTGTATTAAGAAAATAAGCAAATGAATTAGAAATATGAATGGAAATTCTTAGCTAAAAATAAAGTTTAAACTTTCATTCGAAAATAATTTTATTATAATTTTAGAATTTGAATTAAGAATAAGTTTGAATTGAATAAAATAAGTTTGAATGAAAAGAAAAGCAAATTTTTGGAGAGAAAATAAACAAATGAATAAATCTGTCAATTTTTCATTTCTATTTAGTACTAAAATTTTAGCAAAAAAAGAAAAAAAAAATTGGCAAATTTATTCATTTCAATTTTTTTTACCTTCATCTTATCAAATAACAGATGTGTCAAACGGATTAATAATAATTTTACATTTATTCTTCATTTTAAATTAATCCGATAAAGTGAAGAAATGAAAGCATAAAGAAAATGATTTCAAATACTTAAATAATTTCTTTTAATCCATTTAAATTTATTCGTTTAATAAAAAGAATTGATGAATATTTCTTTTTTATAGATTTTCAAAAAGTTCGGAAGAAGATTCGGCATATGCCGGTTTTGGTAGTTCATCGCCTCTTTCATCAGCCGAATCATCCTCAATGAGTCTCAATTCGGCATCATCAAAAAATTCAACCTCTAATTTAAATCATTCAAAAACTCGAACACTGTCAACGTTAACATTTCAACAACATAACACTATCGGTAATCATCATCATCGTTTCAATAGTGGAACAATTCAACCACCATCAAGTCCACATGTAATTGTTATTTTAAATTATATATTAAAAATTTTTGTTAAATATTTTCTCTTTTTTTTTTAAACTGATTAAATCTTTATTATAATATTTTAATTTGGTGAAACTTTAATTGAAATGAATTAATCTTTAGTAAAAATGATAACTTTTAAATTGATATATTTATAATTTATGATATAATTTGAAATTAATTTATAACATACACTTTATACTTTGAATATTTCGAACAAGAAAGGAAATAAATAAATAAAAAAGAAATGAAAAAGATTGGTGAAATTTGTTATTATAGTAAAATTAAACAATAAGTAAATGTTAATTTTTTTTTTGTGACAATGATTTTTTTAAATAAAAAAAATTACATAAATATTAAGTAATTGAATTTTTGTTAGATCTAATTTGATATTTTTATTTTTTATAATTTAATATTATTCTACTGTTTTCGTCTTTTTATTCTTTTTATTCAATTTAATCTAAAAATAAAAATTGAAAAGAATGACAAATGAGCAAATCGATAAGATTTGGCGCAAAATGATTGCATGAATGCTCTTTTGTTCAATATTATTAGCTTATTTCATAATTTTTTTTTAAAACAATTTTACCAAATTCGTTGTTTTTGTTAAAAATTTTTTGTTTACTTAGTTTATTTCAATTATTTATGCATATTAGTTTACATAATAAAATAATTTTGGAAATTCATAAATTTTGATCGTTTCATTTTTTTACTTTTTTTTTGTCCTTCAGTTTTGTTTACGAATAAAAGAACACTACAGCTAAGTAAATAAAAGTTGATTAATCCTAAATATATTTATTTTTCCTAAAATAGCTAAAAGATTCAGTCCTAAATTGGGATGATATAATCATAAATGATAATGATATCAATGATAATGATTTTATCTTTCCATAGTAGTTCCATGCATGATAAAGTGTTGAAGATAGTAAACTTGTTCTTAACCTTTTAAAATAAGTTATTTTAAGAATTAAATTATTTTAATCCTTAATTTAAGTTTGAAGGAAGAATTTGAGATAATTAAGACCATTCATCTATTTAATTTTTTTTTTCAATAAACATTTTAATAATCGCAGAATGAAAGTTTAATTAATTACAGTTTTACTAGTCTATATTTGCACTGTAATAAAATATCTTATAATAGTAATTAAAAAAGAAATATTTTTTCAGTAAGAAGTAAATACATTCGGCTAATAATGTTTGATTGAATATTTGAACTTTGAACTCTTCCTTGTAATTTTATTTTTACCATTAATAATAATTTCTGTCATAGCTAATTTCTTTTTTCATTTATTCCTCAATTCATCTCATCTTTTCACATTTTACATTTCATTTTACATGCTTTTAATATTTGATAAATGTAAACAAATTGAACAAAATATAGAAAATATAATGTGACAATGTGACAACCCAGCTATAATTAAATTTAAAAGTAAATTATATTAA
This sequence comes from Wuchereria bancrofti, assembly GCA_005281725.1. Lineage (NCBI taxonomy): Eukaryota > Metazoa > Nematoda > Chromadorea > Rhabditida > Onchocercidae > Wuchereria > Wuchereria bancrofti. The sequence continues at coordinate 9,032,473 of SSBO01000003.1, forward strand.
GTGAATGAAATTTTGTTATAAAAGAAAATCATCGCTTAAATATAGTACAAAAAAGTATGTATGTATTTTTAATTTTAAAATAAACTAAAATAATTGGAAATTAAAATACAAAATCTGAATTATATTTTTTTAATATGATAATATAGCATATTTATCATTTCAATGATTATATGATAATGCTTACATATTAAACATAGTATAACAAAATATGTATATAATTTAAAATAAAATAATTTGGAAATCAAAATAATAATTTAATAAATGTTTAATGATATTTAATTATATTTCTAATGTGATAATTCATCGTTAGTATTGAGTATACTACAAAAATTTAATTTAATTTAATTTAATTAGATTAATTATTATAAATTCATTTACATTTTATATAATTGCACTTTTTTTTTTTTTGAATTTCTTACAGGAATCAAAGCCAATCTTAGCTGTTAAAGGAATTACAGCACCAAAAGTTACACATTTAACATCACCATCAGGTAAACATACATCATCATCATCATCATCACCTGTAACAACAACAATTCCTCAAAATTCACCTACCACAAATGAATCATTGCAATCAAAACAACTTTCATCCAGTTTAAATTCTGAACAACAATCTGAGATTATCACCGCCACAACGATGACAACTTCAAATGCATCATCAATAATTGGAAATGCTCCATTAACACTTACAACAAGTAAAACAATCAAAAATGTTGCTCCATCACAAAGTCCAACAGTTGGTGTTGTAAGTCCAATGATGAGTCATCGTGTTATTAAATTACCACAAACAACTAATAGTATCATTGGTAATATTTTGTTTATTTTTTTTAAAAATTAACTTTAATTAAATTGAAAAAAAATGGCAATTTAGTGTTGCTCCATTTTAAAGTTTTAAAAATTTAATAAAAATATTTTTTGTTAAATGGGATTGTTTATTTTTTTTTTAGTGATATATAAATTAATGTATGATTCATTTTTCATATCATGATTTAACAATTAATTTATTTTACATGTTTTTTCTTTTTTTTTTTGATTGAAATATAATTTGTAATTGATAATTTTTAGATGGTGATAATCAAAGTGATTAATTAATAATTTTTAGATTTTTTTGTAATTAATAATTTTTAGATGGTGATAATCAAAGTGATTAATTAATAATTTTTAGATTTCTTTGTAATTAATAATTTTTAGATGGTGATAATCAAAGTGATTAATTAATAATTTTTAGATTTCTTTGTAATTAATAATTTTTAGATGGTGATAATCAAAGTGATTAATTAATAATTTTTAGATTTCTTTGTAATTAATAATTTTTAGATGGTGATAATCAAAGTGATACATCAACAACATCAGGTAGCCGTGATTCTGATAATGCAAGTGTGATATATAATCCAATTGATGAAACAATTTCATTAACAGATAATTCAAATACCAATCCTATCATTGCATTGGATAAAAAACCACCGTAAGTTTTAAAATATTTTAAATAAAAAATTGAAATGAGATAATTGTATTTTATATATTCAATTTAATTTTTATTTTATTATAATATATTTATACATTATTATCATTGTATTATAACTAAAGATGAAAATGTTTTTAGGTAGTTTTAAATTATTTTAAATAAAAAATTAAAATGAGATAATTATATTTTATATATTCAGTTTAATTTCTATTTTATTATAATATATTATACATTATTATTGTACTATAAATAAAGATAAAAATGTTTTAGGTATAATTTAATCCCTTGTTGTTTACTCATTTTGTCTTATACAATTATAAATTTTTATTATATTTTATATATTCAATTTAATTTTTATTTTATTATAACATATTTATACATTATTATTATTGTTATTGTATTATAAATAAAGCCGAAAATGTTTTTAGGTATAATTTAATTTCTTATTGTTTACTCATTTTATCTTATACAATTATATAATTTTTATTATATTTTATATATTCAATTTAATTTTTATTTTATTATAATATATTTATACATTATTATTATTGTTATTATTATTACTATAACTAAAGCTGAAAATGTTTTTAGGTATAATTTAATTTCTTATTGTTTACTCATTTTATCATCCTCTTTTGTACCTGTTATTATCATTTCATATTTACAGACCAATGCCACCTGTACGAACAAATAGTCGCTTGGAGACAACATTTGATTCTAATTGTAGCGTGACAACATCAGAAATTACCACTTCATCAAAGAGTAATCTTTCTACATTTTCCGGATCAGATCTTACTGAAATTCCACCAATGGAACCAATTGTACCATTGGTACCACCACCTTATAATATTGTTGTAAGAAATGGAAAAACATCTCGACAAACTATTCATTCACCTGGTACCAGAAATGGTAAAAAAAATTTTTTTTCTTCATTTATTTAAAAATTTAATTTTTTAGTTTTTTTCCTTTTTTTCTTCCTTTTTTTTTTTAATATATAAATATTTGAAACTATGATTATTCATAGAAATTTTTGTATTTTTCTTAAAATATTTCTTAAATAGAAAAGAAATTGTAAAATAATAGTAATAATATATATAAAATATTTGACTGCTAATACTTTAATTTGAAAAATTTTTGGTTTATAAAGAAAAAATAAGAAATAAATAATTTGTTAAAAGTTATTATTTTTAAAAGATTAAAATGAAAAAAACAAAAAAAAAAAAAATTGGAGATAATTTAGTCACTAGAGAAATATATGATGTTAAGAAAAGAGACAATTTAAAGAGAGCACTATTTTGAATATTCAATTATTTGTTGATTGTTTTAAAAATTTTTTTAAATAAATTTAATGGCATAATTTAAAGAATGTTTTATATAATAACAAATACTTTACATAATATGATATTTTATTTTTTATTTTTTTATATATTTAAAGGATAGTTCAAGTTAAACGGAAAACATTTGAAAAGTTTAGAATGAAAATAAAATTATTAATTTTTGTTTTTTTTTGTTTTAAATTTTATTACTTAAATTAAACGTCTTTTTTTTTTTGTTTTCCTAACTTTTTCCTTTTATTAAATATGAATTATAATTTAATAAATTTTATAAAACCCTCAAATCTATTTCTTCATCCTTTTGTTAACATTAAATTTTGAAATTAAATATTATAAATTGATAATAGATATTTCCAGTTGAAAGATTAAATGATAAAAAATGATAATTGTTGACGTTTGTTAATGGATAATATCAAAAGTATTTTGTTATAACTTAGCTTATCAATAACCTTTTTTTCAATAGCTTATAAAACTTAATCTTTTATTATCAATAATTTATTTTGATTTAAATTTTTTCCAAATTAAAGATTAAAATAATGTATATAAATATTATATTATTTACACTTTAACAATAATTACGAAAGTTTAAATTTTGATAAAATTTTAACTAACAAATATTTTTCTAACTAAACATTTAGTTATTATTATATTATCAGTAACATAATTAATTACTAATATGATGAATAATTGTTACGGTCATTAGATGAGATAATGATGATATGATTGATGTTTTTTCAATCTACTAAGTGTACCTGTATTACCTGTGCATTTACCTGAGTGAAAAGCATACATCTTGTTTATATGTAAGAAAATATTCTAAATCTTAGGATAATTAATGAGGTCACTTTCTACTAACATAACTCTATGACAATCTTGCTTGTTTTTTTTTTTAGACAAATATGTAAAATAATCATTTCTTTTCCTTCGTATTATCCATTTTTTGTTTATTTATTTATTTATTTTCTTTTTGTTGCTGTTTTTAATTTTATTAATATTATTTTATTAATATTCATCTCTAATGGCTAAAAAAAGTATATAATTAGTGAAATTTATAACACAAGTCTTGCTGAATTATTTTCAAAGTAATTTTAAGTGAAATTTGGTTATTTTTCGTTGAAGTGTTCTGGAAAAATTGTTTACCACCAATAACCACAAATTGATAATTAATTTGAATAATTAATTTAACCAATCGTTAGATTTAATTAATTCAATCAACACTAGAAGCTTGCAAATTTCATTTTATAAGATGGTAATCTTATTTTTAGCTGCATATCAATAATTAAAATTTGATTTGAATTACATTTCGTACTATTTTTATTTTTTTCATTTATGCAACACTTTTTCTTGTCAAGAAATTTTAATTTTTAGAAATTAGAAAAAATTAAGCATTTTTATAATTTAAATTTTTAATTATTTAAAAGAAATTTTTTTTTTAATAAAAAAATATATATTGCAATGAATAAAAAAAAAGTTCAAAATTAATGAAATTAATATATTTGTAATCTTTGACATCTAATTACTTTCACATATTCAATTCTATTTCATATTGTAATTAATTTGATTTTTAAAATTTTTTTATCATTATTTTATATTTTTTTTTTAAACTGAAATAAAATGAATGAATATGTGAAATTATTAATGTCAAACTATCGATTACTCCTTTTTCCTCATTTTATTTTTGTTTACATTTCTGGTGATCAATGATGATTTGTTCTGCTATTCTTTCTAACCTTTTCCATAAATCTTTTATTTACTAGGATCACTTCAAGATAGTTCAACCAGTGATGATTCATTAGATTCCATTTCAACAACAATTCGATGTACTGCTACACCATCTCATCGTCCTTCCGGTTATTTATCTGAAGGTGAACCATTATTTACTGGTGGTAATGCTACTCTTCCGGAATTATCAGTAACTGGTAAGTAACAATTTTTTTTTTTTTTTTACTTTCTATTTGTTCAATAATAAAAATAATTTAATCATTTAACAAAAAAAAAAAAAACAATTATATATGATGCAAAATGAATATGGCAAAGTATTATTATTGATTGAATTGAATCAATTTTTAAATTATCAATTTTGAAATTATTAGGGAAGCGATGACGAAAAAAAATACATTGCTAAATACATATATAATCCGGAAAATAATTTTTTTTCGGACTAATATTTTATAACAAGTATTGATATTATTTAGCTAATTAAATTTATTCCTAAAACATTATTAAAATATTAATAAAATGAAATTAATGTAAACAAAATGTGAAACATTAATGAAATGAAATTATATTGCCAAGCAATTGTTTTATTTATTTTTGAATTAATAAAAGTGTTAGCATAGTTTTTCAAAAATCTTTTTTCAATCAATGCTTTTCTTTTTTTCAAAATACATTTTACGGACTTATTGTGAATTTTAGTGCAAAAAATTTTCAGCTGTAAATAAATTATAAATAAAATTTCTTCTTGTCCTCTTTTTTTTTTTTTTCATCTAAGCATATCTCAAATAATGTGACAATGATTGGTAGAGCTATCATTTGACAACAAATATTGAAAGATCATAATTTCTACTATTTACTATTTTGTGATATTAAATGTTAGAAATTATTATTACTATCGTTATCATTATTGCTAATTATTAATTATTATTACTATTATTAATTATTATTACTATTATTTATTATTATTACTAGTATTATTATAAATTATTATTATTGTATTTAGTAGTAATACTAGTGATAAGTGTTATCAGTCTTATTGTTATTATTGCATTTAGTAGTAATGCTAGTGATAAGTGTTAGTGATAAGTGTGTGAGTATTGTTGTTGTTGTTGTTGTTGTTATTATTATTGTAGTAGTAATAGGAATAATCGGAGTAATAACAATAGAGATTAATGATTAATAATTAATTAAAATGAAATCATATTAAATTTGTTATTTATTAAAATAAATGGTAAAAGATGAATATTAAATGAAATATGGTCTATTTCTAGCTGAAGAAGGCAATAATTAAAATCAGAAGGACTTTCATCTGCTCTATTAATCCATCCATTCATCAATTTATCAACAAATTTCAAATATTTGTTCTAATACAATTTTGATATCATTTAATATTGCGTTTAGTAAGCAATAGCATGTTGCTTAAATATACTTAAAATTACTTAAATAGTTATTTAAATATACTGAAATGATTAATTATCAAGAATTTTTCATCATTTTGAATTTTAATTTTTTATCATATACTTATGGAAAATTTTTGTTTTAAATTCTCTTTTTCTTTTGTTTTGTTTTTAATACAAATTTTGCCATTCACTTTTTTTGCAATTAATTGAAATCATTAAATTTTCAAATATTTTTTCAATGTTAAGAATTTACAAAAAAATAATTTATACTTATTAAGTATATTAAATTAGCAATAATTATCATTCTAATGTAAATATTAAACTAATGTAAATAAAAAAAGGAAAAAATGAACAAACAAATAAGCTGATAATTTTATGTGGAAGTTGGTCAACTAATTTAAATTAATCGAAATATTTGCATTGTGTTTTTTTTAATTAAATTTAAATCAAGTTATTAAAGTTTGATAAAACAAAATATCTATTGAAATATTATTAAATGTAGTAGTAATAATTAAACAAATTATTTAAAAAGAAAAAAAAAACAGCAATGGTACTCAATATTTGATGGTAATTTGCGAAGAGATAAAAATAATCCTTTAATAATTTCCGTTCATCATTTAATCTCTTCGTTCAGTAATAATTTCATTTGAAAACGATAAAGGTTAAAAGGTTAACTAACAACCATTACAAATTGTTAATGATGATAATTATATCTTCACAAAGTGCAATCAACAACGGAAAGGTTAAAGGTGACATTTTAGTAAGATAAAAGCATATGTCAAAATCATCTGTTCATTGATCATCTTCTCATCACTTTAACAATCTTTTTTTTTTTTTTTGATTTTATCTGACAACTCTTCTTTTTTCCCAAAAAAAAAACAAAAATTTATTATATTAAATTTGGAAATTAGTTGTCTAAAAATATTATAAATAATTTAAAAATTTTTTAAATTAAACTAAATTTTATTTCATTTGTAAATTTAAAATGTTTAAACTAAATTTTATTTTATTATCATATTGTTTTTTTATAGCACACTTATCACAGAAAAACATTCTGTATGATTTGTAGCAATGAATGTTTTGATCAGTAGTCGCTAATGATAATGATAACGATATTATTTTTGAATTGATAACTGGTTGAAAGGTTTTGATAATGATAATAAAATTATTTTTGAAGAGTTAATAAGAAAATTAGTTGAGAGTTGAAATGAAAAAATTTTAAATTGATAGTAAAAATAAATGAGCAAAGGCAAGCTGATTTTTTTTTATCAATGGTTTAATAAGTTATTGAAAAAAATTGAATAAATGTTGATAAAGCTTATGAAATTTTATAATAAAATTTTGCCAGTCAAAAAATATTAATATTAGTCGAACAACCACTTTGTTATTTAATTTTTTAAATGGAAATTTTTAATATTTTATTCCAAAATTATTTCAATATTTGAATTAATTTTAATATTTTTTTGATGCTTTGATCAAATTTTTGAAATTTTATTTTAAAATTATAAAAGATAATTTCTTTTTTTTTTTTGTTTTCATTACTTTTATTACATCAATACAATTTAATTTTTTATCTTTTCTTTGTTTCAATAAAACTTTTCACAATAATTATTAATAGCAGTCAAAGAGTTTGAAAGAGAGTAAAACAGATTAATATGAAATGAATTACTGATTGATATGAAATACTAAGAACTTTTATCATATATGAACTGAATTACTGATTGATATGAAATACTAAAAAATGAATCATATGATTATTTAAAAGTAAATTCTTGAAAAATTTTTAAATTTATCGCCTAAAAAAAATTTTCATCATGTGAATATATTGATTGACAGTAAAGAATGAAATTATGCACTACCTACTTTCGTTCTTGGAAAAATTTCTTTAGCTCATTTAAAAAAAAAAAAAAAATTCAGCTCAGTTAGCTCAATTAAAAAATTTTAGCTCAATTAAAAAATTTTGGATTGATACGAATTGAGATAATATTTTCAGACTTATCGTTATCACAAATTTATTTATTTTTATTTTTATTTATTTATTTTTTCGTTCTCATATTTTTTTTTAACTTGATTAATATGATTTATATAAGGAAGAGAAATTTTAGTTTAATTATTTTAAACAAAATAAAGTAATTTTTTTCTTTACAAAACTGGATTTGTTTTAGAAAATAAAATAATCTTTGATTAAATTGGACTTTTGTTTTTATTAAATTGAATTTACTTTCGAAAATAAGGTAAATTTTAATGTTTTTAAAATTTTTTTTTAAAAATTGAATTTTTTTATAGCAATTATTTTAGATGTTAGCAATGGTTATATGAGTGAAGGTGGAATTACGGTTTATGCTCGAAAAATGCAAGCACGTTTCAAGGAAGGACTTGAAGCAGTTCGAGATTCGATGCGACAACGAAATCGAGATTTTAATGATAGGTTTGTTTATTAATTTGTATTCCTAATTAATGAAATGCTTATTTCAAATTATTCTAATATTTAAGTTATGAAAGTTTTTTTTGAAAATTTTTTTTCGCTTTTTCTTAAAAAAGAAAATTTATAAAAAACATTTTGAATTTGTATCCCTAATTAATGAGATGTTTATTTTGAATTATCCTAATATTTAACTTATGAAAGTTTTTTCAAAAATTTTTTTTAGCTTTTTTTTTTGAAAAATTTTATAAAAAACATTTCGAATTTGTATCGAATTATTCTAATACTAAAATTACGAAAGTTTCAACACTTTTTTCTCTTTAAATTTTATAAAAAGAATAAATTCATGTAGCAAATAATTTTGCATATAATATATCAAAATTAATTCACTTAAAATTTAACTTTTTTTTTCAATATAATCTTATTTTATTCAATTTGTTTTTTAATTTTTCCTTCGAAAATATTTTGTTTTCTTTTTTCGCCATAATATTAATGTCTCAATGTTACTTCTATTTTCTATTTTAATTCATTTAAAATATGTGAAAAAAGTATTTTGTAATTAAGTAATAATAATCGTTTAAAAATACCAAAAAAAAAAGAGAAACATTCGTTGATCGATTTTTTTTGTTGTATTCATGTGACCGTTTTTAATTTAAAAAAAATTAGTTTTTTCTTAATTCATTAAATTCATTCTTTTCTTAATTCAAAAATAATTCATTAAAAGGCAAAAGAACTAATTAATTAATGGCAGAATTTTTACGAATAAATGAAATTAATTTCTTTTTTTTTTTAAACTGTATTAGTCTGAAAAGGCAACAATTTGTTTTCTTCTTCTTTTCCAAAAATATGAATAAATTCTTTCTAAGGCAATAAAAAAAAATGAAATTAATACCTATCGCAAAATTTCAACAACAATAAATCAAATCAATGTTAATTACAGGTAAAAATAAATAACACCCGTTATACCTGTTCTAAACAGAAATTTTTATTTGTTCAATTTTTTTTTTCTTCTTTTTTAATTTACTTTTATGAATCAATGTTTAAAAAGAAATTGCAATATTTCTTGTCAATTTTATTTATGATTAAATGATCATTTGAATTTTCAAATTTATTCCAGTAAATTCTGAATTAACGATTAAATTATAAAATGAATTTTTTCTTTTGTAATATAATAATTTTTAAACTTATGTAGCAATATGCGTAGTCTAAAGAAGCTTGATTTTATAATTTGATTAGAAATTTAGTTAATCATTAATTTATTTCAATCAATTATTTAAAATTAATATTTTTTCATATCATTCAAATAAAAGTAAAAAGTTAATACTGTGAAATATTTTTCCATCTTTTTTTTGAATGATTTATTATTTTCATCAAACATTTTTCAGTAAGTAATAGGTAATACTAAATTAATCATTCATCGTCTTTTTCACTTTTATTTACTTTTCCATTTCAATTTTAGTTTACTCTTCCTTTCTAGTTTATCATTTTTGTTTATTTTTGTAAATATTCCATCCTTTTCCTCCCTCTCTCTCTGTCCCTCTCTCTCTTTCTTTCTCTTTTCTTTAGTTAAATTATTCATTTTTCTTTTCCAATCAGCTTGTTAATCATTTCATGTTTATATTTATCGCAATATTCAACAACAACAACAATTAACTTTTCTTGTTATTCTCAAATTTTTTCTCGTCTAAATTTTTTTTTTCTTTTTTTTTTAACAAATAAAATAGTACGAATAAAAAATGCTAATTTATTCAACAGCTAGCCACTAACTATTTCACGAAAATATAGGAAATTGTGCGAAAAAAAGATTTTTTTTTTTTGATTTTTTTCTAAAAGTTTAAATTTATTTGTACATTACTGATTTTTATCTTTTTTTTTTGTTCAAAAATAAAATTTCATCTTCCTTTTTAAAATATTTCTGCGTTATTGCAATCATAACTTGTTAAATCATTATTATTTTTTATTTTAAATTCCTTAATTTAATGATGGAATTATTTCAAATTTTGTTTAATTATTTATTTGAAAGATGAAAATAAGAGAATATTTATTTAGTTATTTATTTATTATATTTGTGTATTTATTTATTTCAGTATTAAATAAATAAATTTTAAAAAATTATCTTATTTTATTACTTTAATTTATTTGTTTTAATATTGAAAAATATATAGCGAAAAATTAATTTTTTTTTTTGCAAAAATTTTTGGATTTTTTTTTAGCGTGTAATTAATTATTCGACTACTATATTCATTCTAAAATTGAACCTCTCATTTATTCATCGATTAATTAGTATTTTAATTTAAAATAAAAAAGAAAAGGAAATAAAATCCCGTTTCTTAACAAATTAATGAAATAAAATTTTTCAACTATATATTTACTCCTTGTTAATTAATTAATTACTATGTCAATCATTCCTTGGTAAATTAACTTAATTGATATCCTTTTACTTTCACTCTAAAAAATGAAACTATCATTTGTCATTTAATGAGTATTTCAATTCAAACAATGTAAATTATCCAATCAAATGATAAATTTAAAATGTTTATTCATTGTAATTTTATGAAAATTCGTTTTTTGTTTGTTTAATTTGCAGTTAAAATGAAATTATTGCTTAATGAATGCAAAATTAGCATTTCTCCTAGTTACTTTTCAAATGATACAAATAGCCCAGCTGCTAGATGACTCAGCCTAAGGCTTAAATATTTGTTAGTTTGATCCAATCGCCGCTTGGATAAATTATTTGTGATTGCATGGCATTTAGCTAGGATAGACTCTAAATGATGCCAAATAATTTGAGCCAAAATCATAGGCCCACTATTTTCACATTCTTTTGATTTCTAATTTCTATTCACTATTGCTGCAATGACTAATGATTTGAATTCAAGCTATGAGTCATACTTCAATAACTCTCAATTTGCTAACTAAATATATATAAGAGAGAGAGAGAGGGAGGGAGAGAGGGAAAACCTGTCTATTGGCTCTTTTTGATGGTGTACTAGTACTGCTAAATGATGGTTATTGGCCTTGACCATTGGTCAGTACTAAAATTGCCACAATTTTATATCAACCACTTTAACGGATCAATGATTTGCATGTCTAAATTACTTGAACTAATTTTATATCAAACTTGCAATGCTATCAAATTCATTGTAATCTTATAAATATATTTATTTTTAATTAATTTATAGATATGCTACGATTGATTTATCAAAAAAAATATGTATATTAAAGTTTTTCTTTTATTTTCTTTTTTTTTTTTTTTTATAAATTTTGTTTTCGTTTTTTTTTCTTTCAATGATTCTTTTTTTTTTTTCATCTACAATGGTTACATATTATTTCATTTATTTTTTTTTTTTTTTATTATAGCATTAAATTATCTCATTTCTTTTTTTTGTGTCATCTTTTAAAAAAAAAAAAAAAAATTAATTTATTAAAATCTTCATTGATTTATTGAATTTACTGAAATCTTTATTTACGTTTTTATTTGAATCATATCTTCCTATAAGCTCTATAATTTAGGAAAATTGATAATTTAATTGTAATTATTTAGTTCGATAATTATTAGATTATCTATGATATGATAATAAATTAGCATTTAATCACCACGAAATCATTTTTCGAAAGATTATCTAAAATTTAGCGAATAGTTAATAATAAATATTTACTTTGCTTTAATTTAAATGCAATTTTTTTAAGGAAAATTCAAAAAATTATCATTACAATAAATTCTTAAAAAGTTATTAGTCGTGCAGTTAGACTTTTTGTTGTTATTTTATTTCAATCATTCTGCATAATTAATTAATTATCATCCTATTATTACATTTTTAATGTGCAAAAGTATTGCTAAACTAATAAATTATGCTTGGAAAAAAATTGAAAATAAAAGAAAGAAGAAAAATATATGGAAAATTTTGCGTTATAAAAAAATTTTTCGGAAAAAAGCATTCTGAATTTTAAAGCTTTAAAATAAAATGATGTTTTAAAATCTTGAAATCAAAATGAAAAAAAAATAATTGAATTTATGGTAATTTAGTGAAATGATTATTATTTTATTTTACAACAAACAGAAATTGAAATTTAAACTATTTTATGGAATATTCTAAATTATACTAAAAAAATATTTATTCAATAATTAAAATATTTGTGATTGAAAATTGAAATTATAAAAATATAAGTGAAATGAGTCATGTTTCTTTCAAATATTTCATTCAAATATGTGGCATTAACTTATTTATGAATCATGGATTAATGTCTGAATCATTCATTCGGACAGATAAAATTTTACGAATTTAAACCAATTTCGCAGAAATTTCAATAAAAGAGGAAAGAGGGAGAGTGAGAGAGAGAAAGGGAGAGAGAGAGGAAGAAAGAAAGAAAGAAGGACTAGTTATTAGTTTCAATTTTAATGGAAGAAATGAGAATGGAAGTAGAACTAGGCTACATGTTTGATATTAATGATAGCTTTCATGTTTATTTAATTTCTGATAAATTTATCAATACTGAATTTTTGTGTGATATAATTAAGAGTATAAGCGTACGTGATCTAGACGTACACGTCTTATCTGTAATATCACTTTACAAGAACGATTTTATCTATTTGTTAATAATCATTGAATAATTTTTTTTATTAAAATTAGAAAATAATTTTCATTGAACTANTTCTGCATAATTAATTAATTATCATCCTATTATTACATTTTTAATGTGCAAAAGTATTGCTAAACTAATAAATTATGCTTGGAAAAAAATTGAAAATAAAAGAAAGAAGAAAAATATATGGAAAATTTTGCGTTATAAAAAAATTTTTCGGAAAAAAGCATTCTGAATTTTAAAGTTTTAAAATAAAATGATGTTTTAAAATCTTGAAATCAAATTGAAAAAAAAAAAATAATTGAATTTATGGTAATTTAGTGAAATGATCCTTATTTTATTATTATTTTATTTTACAACAAACAGAAATTGAAATTTAAACTATTTTATGGAATATTCTAAATTATACTAAAAAAATATTTATTCAATAATTAAAATATTTGTGATTGAAAATTGAAATTATAAAAATATAAGTGAAATGAGTCATGTTTCTTTCAAATATTTCATTCAAATATGTGGCATTAACTTATTTATGAATCATGGATTAATGTCTGAATCATTCATTCGGACAGATAAAATTTTACGAATTTAAACCAATTTCGCAGAAATTTCAATAAAAGAGGAAAGAGGGAGAGTGAGAGAGAGAAAGGGAGAGAGAGAGGAAGAAAGAAAGAAAGAAGGACTAGTTATTAGTTTCAATTTTAATGGAAGAAATGAGAATGGAAGTAGAACTAGGCTACATGTTTGATATTAATGATAGCTTTCATGTTTATTTAATTTCTGATAAATTTATCAATACTGAATTTTTGTGTGATATAATTAAGAGTATAAGCGTACGTGATCTAGACGTACACGTCTTATCTGTAATATCACTTTACAAGAACGATTTTATCTATTTGTTAATAATCATTGAATAATTTTTTTTATTAAAATTAGAAAATAATTTTCATTGAACTAACTATAAGTTAACACATTAATATAATGATCAACAATAAGTTTAGTTCAAAAAAAAAAAAAACTTTTAATAAAATTTTTAATATAAAATTGATAAAGGGAAATTTTCTACAAAAATTTAATTTAATTAAAATCTAATTAAAAAACATAAATTCCACATATTAATACTATATGTATCAGTTAATAATTCGTTGTTTAATTAATTAATTAATTAATTAATGTTTAAGATTTAACATTAAATACCTACCTTTATATTATAGTAGAAATCAAGTTCATATCATTAAGTAATACCCACTTTTTTCCCTATTTCTCTGTCCCTTCTAATTTCTCTTTCCTTCTTTTTCATACTTCTATGTGGGGTAATTAAGATTTTTTTTTCTCCTACGAAGTGATCATTATCAGTTGTCAGTCCTCTGATTACTATCTATTTCTGAGGTGCATCAAATATTACTAATACTAACATTTTGTCTCGTTGATATTATACTATTCGATAAAATGTTTGGTATTTAATTGAATTAATATCTAATCAGTTATCATTTAACTTTTCTTATACCAAATTATCATTAATATCTAATCAGTTACTGTATTTATCAATTCACTTAAGTTATTGTATTTATCAATTATCATTTAACTTTTGACACACTAAATCCTCATTTAATTGAATTAATATCTAATCAGTTACTGTATTTATCAATTATCATTTAAGTTATTGTATTTATCAATTATCATTTAACTTTTGTTATACCAAATTATCATTAATATCTAATCAGTTACTGTATTTATCAATTCACTTAAGTTATTGTATTTATCAATTATCATTTAACTTTTGATACACTAAATCCTCACTTAACTGAATTAATATCTAATCAGTTACTGCATTTATCAATTATCATTTAAGTTATTGCATTTATCAGTTATCATTTAACTTTTAATATATTAAATTGTCATATATTTTCCACGCTTCATATAGTTTTTTTTTTCTTTTTTTTTGTCTAATCTAAATTTTTTTATTAAACAATAATGAATAGTTGTGGTTAATTTTCTTTTCGTTGTCAAATTTGAAATAATTTAAAATTCAATTAAAATGCTTTTTGAATCAAATTATAATTTATTCATTTTAATTAGGTTAAATGCATTTAAATTCTTCAGTCTATTACCATTCCTAAATTATTAGTTATAACAAATTTACCACAACATTTCTTGTTGTATTATTATTATTATTAACAATTATTCATTTTATAATTTCTAATAAATTTTGAAATTTTTACATTTACTTAGAATTATAATTAATTAATTGAATTTTGTTCAAATTTTAATAAAGAAATAATTTTTCAAACATTTGATAGCAAATTATAATTGTACAAGTTGAATTTTTTTTTCGTTTTTTTTTTTTTTTGAGTAAATAAAATATATTTGTAAAGTTATAGTTGTAGCATTAATAAAAGAATTTGTCATATTTCGAGGAATTTTAATGTCACATTTTAGAAAAAGGTTTTGCTTCAATAATTTATGCTTGATTGCTATCCTATTGAATAGATTATTTAATTTTTAACTAAAAATAGATCAACAATACCAATAATAATGAACAACCAAACAATCTTCCCTTTTTACATAAAATATTAGAATAACCTTTTTGATTGAAATTTCGCTCAAAGTTATTTTAGATATACTTAAAATTATTATTATTACTATTATTCATTGATACTTTTTTTTTTTTTTGATAAAAGTAGTAACATTTAGAAATGATAATTATGAAATTTATTCAGTTTTTAAAGTTAAAATAAAACAAAATTGTTATCCTTAAAGTAATTATTAAATTTAGAATAGGAGAAAATAATTACTTTTAAATTATTAATTTGAAATTATATAATAAACAAAATTTAAATGTATCGTAAACTTATAGTTGAAAAAAGAAAAAATATGGATGAAAAGTTAAATTCCGTTAAATGTATACTATCAAAATTAAATTAATTATGTATCTGAGTAATTGTAATTTCATAATAATTAAGCAATTAGTTAGAATTATTAAATATTTATATACTAATTTTAGCTACTCTTTTTTATTCATCATTAAATTTTAGTAATTTAATTTTTTTTAACAAATTTGATAAACTTCTAAGTTAAAATTAATTTCTAAATCTAATTTCAATAAGAAAAATTTGAAACACATTAATATCACTGTTTATTTATATCGATAATAATTGGTGTTAATAATTAATTATAATAATTCTTATTAAATCCTTCATTGTATTTTTTATTATTATTATTATATTTTTTATATGAATGATAAATAAAATGATTAAAAGTAATCAAAAAAAAAAAAAAATAAGTAAATAAACGAAGAAATGTATATCATTATCATATATCACTAAAAATGATATTATTAGCTACCTGACTACTTAATTATAAAAGAAGTAACAGGTGAGGTGACAAAATTGAGTGACATCCTAGATGCATACCGCTTTTGGTTTTTGTAATAATAATTGCATCAGATAAATCCATTTGTCTAATATCATTTGATTTGTTACTTTTGATCTTAATGATTTCTACTTTCTTTTTTCTTTTTATCTCAAATTTTATCAAATTTCTTAGGAACTTTTTTTTTTTCTTTAAAACAATAATTTACGAAATGAAATGAATGAATTAAATGTTTAAAATCAAAAATAAGTATTAAAGTAAGAAAAAATTGTCTTAAATTAGTTTTAAAATTTGATCGTATATAATAAAATCAATTTCTAATTTTTATCTAAAAGATTTTATTCAATTTGAAAATAGATTGTTTTGCTTACAGAAAAAGATAATATTGAAATGTTAGTGACATTTTTAGAATTTTAGCTACTGACTAAATGGCCTAATATGTATCTTTTTGGTTTATCTTAATTTATCTAATCATAAAAGCTATACGTTTTACTTTTAATTTTTTTCTTTTTAAATTAAAGTGATCAAATCATTCTTTATTTTTTTTTTATTTTTATGATAAATTAAAATAATATTTATCTGACAATTATCTTTTAGAAGAGAAATATTGAACAAATTTATTGATATATAAGTAGCCTATGCCATAATTTATTTCAATTAAATCTCTCTCTCTCTCTCTCTCTTAAAGATTGAGCAGTAGATTAACTTACAATTTTTATCAATATATATTATTATCATCATTTAGTTACAATTTTATCAAATCTCATCGCTTTAACAATTTGCAAATAATTCTAAGCCATAAATTGTATTTCTTAAATGTTATGTAAATTAAAATTAATATATTCGAATAGTTTTTTTTTTTTAGTTCAAAATTATGCTTAATTATGTTTTGTTTCCCTTTTTCTTTCACGATTAAATTTAAAATTTAAAGATGTATGTTTTCATAATTTAATTTTTTTAAATAAATAACAGTAAAAGAAGAAAGAAGAAATTTCATTTTATTTTATTTATATGAACAATTAAAAAAAGTATTAGAGTGAAATATTCTATCTTATTTTGATTACGCTTTAAAATTTTTATTTTTTTGATATCATTTAATCGGATTTATCACATATGGTATTATTCAGAGAGAGGGAGAGAGAGAGAGAGAGAATTATGTAAACAAGATAAGTAATAAACAAAGAATAAATCAGTGATCAGTTGATCAATGTCTTTTTGATTTTTTTTTTTTTATGATTATTAGAAGGGAAGAATTTCATTTCATTCTCTTCTGATCTAATCTTCTTAATTCATTTTGCTTCCTTATCAGTTGATTACTGTTTCTGATAATGGTGATCATGATAATTTGAGTTAAACTCTTCAATGATAATGATTCTGATAATTTGATAAGTCATTTTGTTGATCAAATGTAAGTGTTTTCGATTACTGTCACCATTTTACAGATGACAATGATATGGTGACAGTATAGGATTTGACTATTGGAGCAAAAATCATTTTTAAATTTACAATTCTCCCCGCCATTTTCATTTCTATTATTGCGTATTGTTCTGTACAATTTATATTTCCTTTCCCATTTTCTTTTTAAATTTATCTTTTTCTTTTTTTTCCATTATTTTACCTTTTTTTTTCTTTTTTCTTCCATTCTTTTGAAAAAAAAAAATTCTATTAAAATTAACAAAAATTTATTAAATAGCTTAAAAATGTAAACAAAACTAAAATTAAACTAACTGTAAATGTAAACAAATGAAATTTTTATTTATTTATTTTTTTTCCATCATATTTATTCATGTTTGAAATAAAGAAGTTTGAAAATTTTCAATTTTCAAATTTTTTTCCTTCTTTTTTTGAATTGCTATCGTTATATTCGATCATTTAATTTATTAAATCAAATTATAAATAATAAGCAGGTAGCAATTTCTATAAAAAAAAATTTTTGTAATACCTTAAAATCTTTTGAATTTAAATGGTTACATATAACGATAGCAATTCAAAAAAAAAAAAAACTGTTTTCTAGGTAAAAGTATTTCGTAAGTAAACAAATTGTTGACTTTAGCAACGATCCCATTTGATTAATTTTAATGACCATTTGACTTGTCATGTCAAATTTATGTGTGACACAAATGTGCAATAAAATTTTTATATGAATGCGATTGAATCAATGATTAACTCATTATTTTTTTTTTTTTTTTGATTATTTAACTTTTTTTGAAATTTTTTGTTTAACTTTTTTTTATTAATTTTTTTGTCAATTTTTGACGTCTATTTTATCACTTATCATTGATGAATGATTTATTGATAAGTGATAAAATTTGATTTTTAGCGAATAAATGTTAAATAGTATAGAATGAAATTAATTCTAAATATTTAAGTAAGAAAAATACTATATATATAAAATATTTAAGTAAAAAAAAGGATATTTCAAATTTAATAACGATTATTGCTTCTTTTTTCTCTCTCTTTCTCCCTCCCTCTCTTCTACTATTTGTTTATTTTAATTTCTGATTTATTTTCCTCTTATATATTTCATTGTTTGTTTACTTTTTTATTTTTTTTTTTATTTTCAGTTTTGAAGATAGCTCGTCATTATCAAGTGGAATATCGGAAAATTTTGACGATATATCAACAGACGATCTTACTGGAAGGTTTGTTTTATAACAGATTTTTAATTTCTTTATTCTTTTGTTTCCTTTCTTTTGAAAAGCATTATTTATCTATTTAATTGTGATGTGAAGAATTTAAGTTTATTTTATTTTACACTTTTTTTTAGTTTAATTTTATAAATTTAATGATTGTTCTTAGTTAAAAGAACTTTTTTAATTTTTTTTTTTAATAATTAATAATAGTATTGTTCCATTTTATATTTCCATTAAAAAAAAAAATTTGATTTAATATAGAAATGATACAGTAATAAAGAAAATTCATATTTACTTCGATTTGAAAAATCAAACTGTAAAAGATTTTTCATTTATTGCCATTTATCCATTCATTCAGTTTTTAAGTAATCTTCATTACTTTGATTTAATTAATCAACAATACATGTTTATTTAATTGTAAAAATATGAAATTTGCAATTTCAGTAATTTGATTTTGAATTTAGTATCAGATAGAATAATGCAGAAAGTGATGCAATAATATAAAGAGAAAGTGTTTGATATGAAAGTTGAATAAAAATAAGTACGGGAAGATGGATAATGTTAAAATTTAAACAACAACAAAAAAAAAGGGTCAAGAGAATAAAGATAAAGAAATGATAATTTGTGATAATATTTGACATACAATAAAGATAAGATAACATCATCAGAATTCAAATAGTGAAGAAAAAATGGAATGAATTAACTTAATGATAAAATTAGTTGTGATAATTTAGAATATAAAATAGAAAAAAAAAAAGTTGGCTATTATTTTAATCTTACTAATAATTTGCATCATTTTTTTTCTATTTTTACTTAAAAAAAAATTTTCTTTTTCATTCAAGTAATAAATATAAACAAAAATATATGCATATGATGATAAATGTATATTTAACCTATAAATACTTCAATTAAGAGAATTGCAGTAATTAAATGATACAGGTACAGGTAATCTTATATGATGATTAATACTTAAAATAATATTTCATATTTTACATTTCATATTTAGTTCTTTATCTGTATATTTAACCTATAAATATTTTAATTAAAAAAATTGGAATAATTAAATGACACAGGTAAAAGTATAGGTTAATGATTCAGGTATAGGTAATGTTATATGATGATTAATACTTAAAATAATATTTCATATTTTACAGTTCTTTATCTGTATATTTAACCTATAAATATTTTAATTAAAAAAATTGGAATAATTAAATGATGCAAGTATAGGTAATCTTATATGATGATTAATACTTTAAATAAAAACCAGGTAAAAGTATAGGTTATTCAGGTATAGGTAATCTTATACGATGATTAATACTTAAAGTAACAATCCATTTTTTTTACAGTCTTTATCTATATATTTAACCTATAAATATCTTAATTAAAAGAATTGGAATTTGGGATAATTAAATGATACAGGTAAAAGTATAGGTTAATGATACAGGTATAGGTAATTTTATATGATGATTAATACTTAAACTAACAATTCATTTTTTTTTTTTACAGTTCTTTATCCGATTATTCAATGGTAGCAACAGCAGCAGCTGCAGCATATGGTTATCGGCAACAGCACTACACTACCACTTCTGGTGGTACCACAGCTGCTAATATCCGACAACCTCAGGTGCATACCAAACGTAGTTCCAGTCATAGTGGTACCAGTGGTACCAATTCATCATCAAATGCAATACGATTACAGCAACGTCGTATGTTAGAACGTGAAAATATCGATCAATTACTTCAAAAATGTCGTACAAATTATCGTGGTACTGCTTGTGGTACACAGGTAAGATTTAATTCTTTTTTTTTTTTTTTTCAATGAATCAAAAATAAATTTTTAATTAATGAAATGAAAAATAAAATTGTTTTTTTGAATATATATATGGAAATAGACAAGAAAAATTAAATTTTAATGAAATTATAAGAAATTTTTGAACAATGTAATACCTTATTGTCTTCTTTAATAGTATATTTTATTTTTGATAGAGTAATTAATTTATATTAATCTATTATTGTATTCTATTCTGTTGTATATACTATTAATCAATTAGCATTTTATAATTTGAATTATTAATATATTTTAACAAAATTTGATTAAAAGTTTTAAAAATTTTCATTATGTTATATTGTAGTTTAATTACAATGATTAATTGTTAGGAGAAAATTGATAATCGATAACTTAATAAGTTCTTTTTTCGAAATTCTTTTCCTTTTTTTTTTTTTAAAGTGAATAATTCTGGAGAGATCAAAAAGAAAAAAAGAAAAGTAAGAATAAAATTCATTCAGAAATATTTCAGAAAGTTACAGAGAAATGATAAACAGAGAAAAAAAAAAGAAAAAGAAAAAATATATTCATTGTATCACAAACATTACAAAATACCATTCCTAGTGAAAAGAAATAAAATTGATTAAAAATTCAACGATAGCATTGAGAATACGAAAGAGAGAGAGAGGGAGAGAGAGAGAGAGAGAATAGGAAATAAAAATGAAAATGTTCACTAGTTTTTATCGAATCATTGATCAGTTCGTATTGCCTTCCTTTCAAAAAAAAAAAAGAAAGAAATTTTATGATTGCACATTATCCTAAAATAATACTTCAAATATTTACTTATATTAAATTTTCTTTTTTACGATATTAAATTTTATAGATTAATATTTCTCTCAAAATTTTTCTTTTCTTTTCCTTTCTTCTTTTTTCAAATTATTAATACAATTAATATTATTATTTGTTAATAATTAATGTGATATAAATTATTAAATATTATCATTCAATAATAAATAATGCTATAATCTGATACAGCTGCTATTCTCTCTAATTTTTTTCATCTTTGCTTCTTCTTTCTTAAATATTTCGATCGACCTTTTCCAATTTTAGTCTTTCTTATTTATCTCTTTGTTCCAGCAGCAATAAATTTGCGCTCATTCATTCACTCATTTATTCATTCATTCAATTTCATGGCGCAGCTGTCTTCTCATTTTGAATATTTGTTACCTAAACTATCTTTATTAAAATTATTCTCATCTATCATTTTTTTTTTTTTTTAATTATTATACTTAATTATTGATATGTTAATTATTTTATAGGCTTCACAACGTTACAATGAATATGGACAACATCCAATCTATCATACATTAGGTAGTAGTGGCGGTAGTGGTGGTGGACATTTGATACCACAATTAGCGCTTAGTGATGACGGTGATACATTATGTGTAAGAAGTGATTCAGGTCGAACATCATTACGTATGCCATCAAAACAGGATCATCAAGTTCAGGCTGGACCAGGTAAATTTTAAAATATTTAAAAATTTAAATAATAAAATATATGAAAAAGAGTGTTTGGAAATTTTCTTTTATTTTTCTTCTAATATAAAACTTGAAATGACTAGAAATTAGTCAATATAACTAAAAAAAAAAAAATCAATCAATAAATTAAATTAAATAAAAAAATATATAAAAAAAGAAAGATGTACTTTCTTTTCGATAGAAATGAAAGGAAAAATTTTGAAATGATTAAAGATCAATCAGTAAAAATTAATCAAACGAAATGTACTTTCTTCTTGTTTTCCTTTTACTTTTTTTTTTTTCATTTTTCTTCTAATATGAAACTTGAAATGATTAAAAATTAGTCAAATAACTAAAAAATCAATCAATAAATCAAATTAAATAAAAATATAAAAATGTATAAAGAAGGAAGATCTACTTTCTTTTTTTTTGCTTTTATTTTTTTTCTAATATGAAATTGAAATGATCAAAAATCAATCAATAAAAATCAATCGAACAATCATTAATCGAAAATTTATGAAATAACAGTATATTTATGAATATTACCCATATTGTTGCATATATAATTTTTGAAGCATATTTGAAATTAAAAAAAAAGAAAAAGAAATTTAATTTTCAATTTTTTTTTTGTCTTTAATCTTTTTTAAATTAATGTAAATTTTTAAAAGAAATTGCTGAATTCATTTTGTATCTCTGATAACGGATTGTTAATGGTATGAAATTTACATAATTAGAATAATATGGTGGTAGTTGAATGATATAACTTATCATTAATCATTATTTTTTTTTTTAAATTTTAATCAATTTTTCATCATCCTTTTCTTATCATCCTTTTACATAGAAAAAAAAATTAATTTAAGAATTGAAAATTTTATCAAAAGAATAATATTATATTGAAAATTGAAAGCTTTATTTTATTTAAAGAAACAATATTATTTAAAAAAAAAAAAAATGGAAATAATATATTTCTATTTACGACAATTTTGCTAGCAATAAGTTTGACTTTTTTTTTCTCATTCATTCTACTTCTATCATTTTAAAATGAGAAATTAAATTTGAAAACATTTGTTTTTCATTTTCATCCTATCTTTTCATCTTTTCTTTTTCCCTTCATTTTCTAACATAAATTTACAATTTAAAATGCATTTAAAGCGATAAATGATGGACAGTAATTTGGAAAAGAAATGATTTTTGCTATCACTGAAAAATACTTTAAATGATCTTTAACCAATTAAAAAGAAAAATAGTTTTTTTCTTGTCTTTTTTTTTGCAATGTTTAAATTATCAATCACATATGATTGTAATCAAATTTCCATCCCTTTTCATTTCTTTTCAGTTTTTTTTTCTTTTTTTCAAATAGATTTCTCAAGTAATTATCGTTTAAATTTGAATTAAATTGAAGATTCAAATGATGAATGATTAAAATTTTTTCATAATCGAAACCAACTTTGCTCTTTTTTTTTTTTTTGAAACATAAATTAATGAGAATAAATGATTTATAAATGATTGTTTTACTACTAATATATCATTCATTAATTTATTATAAATCATTTATGATAAATTCTTTGCTTAAAATGATAAAAGGCATCTTTGATCATTTAAAACATAAATGTTAAATGTTTTTTTTTTTTTTGTTCTCAATAATTTTGTCAACAATTGATCAAATAATTTCATCAATGATTAAAATTCATTTTATGAATTATTTTGCTAAAATTTTTTCATTAGTTATAGTGCCAATCAATTATATTCTTTTTAGTATAGAAAAGAGGAAATATTTGATATTTGTTGAAGCAAAATGAAATCAAATCATTTTATGATTCAGCGATTGATAAGTGAGAAGAATTTATGACAAATGAGAAATAGTAGGGGAGAAGAGGAGAGGAAAAGAAATGGATAAAAATGAATAAAAAAATTTAAATCTTTTCCATTTTCAATCATCAATTCTTTGTTAAAACGATAGTAAGCAAACAAACAAAAATTACAGCAATAATTTTGAAAACATTTTAAAAATATTTTCAAGTTAAATTGGGGTTTTTTTTTTTTGCCCTTTAATCATTTAATTAAAATGATGGGGAGGAGAAGATTAAAAAAAGGGAAATTTTCAAAAATTCCTTAAAATTCTTCTGTTTCTAATTGCTAGCGAAAATATGGGAAAATAAAATAGAAAAAAATGAATAATTGAAATTTTGTTTCTTCTTGTTTTTTTCTTATCATTTTTTCGTTTTCTTTTTTTTTTAATTAATAAATGATTAATATTATTTCATTGCAATTAAAATTTAAATATTAGTTTATATACATACAAGTTATATCTCAGGAAAAAAAAAAACGATTTTTTTAAGAAAATATATGTTGTTATTGACAAGAAATACTATTATCATTTTCTGTTTCAATAATTTGAAATGAAAAATTAGAAATTGATAAAAGAAAAAATTGAAAATTGATAAGATTGCTCTTTTTTATTTTTGTTTGTTTAGGATTTACATCAATTGCCGGTTATCATTCATTGGACCGAAAAGCACATTTACTGAATTGCTATCGAATATCCGATGATAATCCATATCGGTATTTTTTTTTTGAAAAGAAAAATGAATTCTCTAATTAATTAGAATTAAACAAAGAAAAGAGTTTGAGTTGTTTAAATTTAAAAAGAAATACTTTTGTGGTTTATGCTGTGAAAATTGTTTCAAAATGTTACAATTAATTGCATTATTATTAATTATTATTATTTATTATTATTATTATTACAAGTAGTATTTTATTATTTATCATTATTTTTTATTTATCATTATTATTGTTATTATTATCATTACTATTATATTTCATATTGCATAACTGGAACAATCCGGATCATATATTATACATCAGTTTGCAATCCTTTTTTTTTTTTTGCAATTTTAATTTATTTTAATTACGAATGATAGAGAAAAGTTAATGGGAAATTACATCAGGAAATAAGAGAGAAAGGTTGAGAGAGAGAGAGAGAGAAAAAAAAACAAACTAACCAAAATTGTAGAAAAAAGAAGTGAAAAATGATTGACCGGAAAATATGAATGACATGAATAGAAAATTTTTAATAATAATAATTTTTTTTTTTTTTTTTTTTAATAGCCGTAAATAATTAATTTTAGGTTAGCAGCAATTGGACAGGAAACATCTGCTGCTACTTTAGCAATGGTAAGTCCTCGACATATCGCATCAAATCGGCATCAATTTACATTAGCACAGCAAAATATGGAACATAATCTGATTAATCGACATAGTGTTGCTGGTTTGTTATTTATTTTTTTAAAAAAAAAATTTAAATTTCAAAAAAAAAGAGAAGGATTGTCAAAAGTTATATCATAAAATATTTGCTCACGTTGCCTTTTTCTTTTTGTTTACAATAATATTATGGCAAACATTGAAACTTAAATTACTTTCATATATGAATTAATAATTTTAATTCAAAAAGTTATTTCAAAAAGATGATCAGAACAAAAATGAGTATTAATTCTAGAAAAAATTATTATTTTTTTTAATAAATCATGATAGAAATTTTTATTACTTATTTGCTTATATTATATTTGTAATAATCTTTTGAAATGTTCTATTGTTTTTAAATTTTATAGCATTTATAGTTTTTTAAAAGAAAAAAATGTCAACAGGTTTTTTTTTCGTGACAAAACTGTAAATTTAGAGGTAGTTTGTTTATATTTTTAATCAATTAATTCATTTCCAGTAAGTTTCATTTAATTTTTACCGCGATATTCATACTTAATACTATATTACATTCATATTAGTACTCTATTTTTACAGAAAAACAAAATATGAATTAAAATTTTTCGACATATTTCGTATTTTTGCATTTTATATACTAAAATTTAAAAGAATTGATATTTAATTTATCAAAAAAAAAAAAAAATCCGTTTAATTGTTTAATTTTTTGCAAATAAATAACATTGATTTTGCATGATATATCACTTCGCATGTTTTTTTTTAAACAAAATTTGCTCCCTTTGCTTTTTTTCAGTTTTTTAATTTTTTTTTTTAAATTATTTAAAGTTAAATTTTGTTTTAATTATATGGCTATGATTGTAAATGTGATAATATCATATAATACTTTTTCCCTATTTTTCTATTTTCTTTCTCTTTTATTTTTAAATTAATTAATATCAATTATGCTTAAACTTTGCATACAACTGAAGTTTGGCTTATATTAATTTGCAATAGTTATTCATTTGACCATTAAAGTTTAATTTTTGTTTGAAAAAAAAAATTTTTTTTTTAAGTATATTATCGAATTTTAAGATTAGATGATTAATAGTTCAATTTAATCATTTTTTTATACATAAATTATAATTACATTTCGACTATTTAAATTTACTAGGCCAAATGATAGCTTTTATTTTTTTTTTTTTGCATATTTCATTAATTTCTTTTTAATTTAACTTATATAATCATTTATTTTTTCTTTTTTTTTTTCCAATAACTATTACTTACTATCATTCATTCTTTTTTATTTTTTCTTCATTTTCCTTTTGCTTGTCATTTTTATAGCTAAGCGAACCGTTTCACTTTCCTCAGCCGGAATGTCACGTTCAATGATTTTGGTTGCTGGTAATGGTTCAGATTCAAGTGCTGGTAGTTCACAACCTTCAACACCTGATAATACACCTAATTATCGAATTGGTAGCCGTTCACCGCTAATGACTAATCCAAAAATGATTATCAAACATATACCGCTTAGTATTGCAGCTGATATTTCAACTACTGGAAGAAATTCCACAAATAGACGTACAGGTGGTTATAAAACTTCTATAAGTATTTGAATGTATAAAGCATTATCATTATCATCATTATCATTGTGATCGCTCTCATTATCATCATATCATTGCCATTATCATCATTATCATATTACTACCATTATTATCATTATTATATCGCCATCATTATCATCATTATCATTATCTCCATTATCATCGTTATTATCATTATCATATCATTACCACTATTGTCATTATTATATCATCATCATAATCATCATCATCATCGTTATCGTCATTATCACATCATTGCCATCGTTATCATTACCATATCACTATCGTTATCATCATTATCGTATCATTATCACTATCATCACTATCGTTATCATCATCGTTATCATTATCGACATTATCATATCACTGCCATTATCATTATTATCATTATCGTTATTATCATTATTATCATATCATTGCCATTATCAATGTTGTAATTGCCATTATCATATCATTGCCATTATCAATGTTGTAATTGCCATTATCATATCATTGCTATTATCATTGTTATTATCATCATTGTCATCATCATCGTTATCATTATCACCATTATCATATCATTATAATCGTCATCACATCACTGCCATTATCATCATCGCCGTATCATTGTCCTTGTCATCACCATTATCATATTATTATCATCATTACCATCATCGTCATCACTATCACCATTATCATATCATTATCATCATCATCTTTGTATTTTTTTTTTTTTTTTGTGTAACTACTCCATTCATCATTAATATCATTAGGGCTAATCGATTGTCACTGAAGGTCATTGCAACAAATGTTCAACATAATCCTAAATATAGATCATTCCAAATGAAACTTTGTTTACTCATCTGCTCATATCGCCTGATGATATTTCCAGTCAGACCTTCAACTACTATCACTTCAATGACAAACTAAGAACGCAAATATTTGAGTGTCTTTTAATTTTGCTTTTTGTTACCTTTTAATAATTTGATAATTCATCTGATCTTTTAATAATTTGATAATTCATCTGATCTTTTAATAATTTGATAATTCATCTGATCTTTTAATAATTTGATAATTCATCTGATCCTACTTAATCTTATTTGATAATAGTTTAACTACTGAATCAATTGACATTTATTTCTATGCAATTAATCACATTTGATCATTTTCAAAATTGTTCATTGTTCATCTGTTAGAGATTATCTCAATCATTTTATTAGGTTTATCTAAATTCAATAAATATATGTTAATATTGAAACAAATCAATAAATTTAAATTACAAAATTTTTTAATTCTTAATTTTCTTTTCATTATGCAATTTTTGATATCTTTTGGAACCGTTCACTCTTTGTCTTTCTTCTCATTTATCATTTATAATAGATAAGTGATTACTAATTCTTATAGTCTTTTATTCTAATTTAATTAATTAATTAATCATTGAGAATATTTTTGTTAAAAAATATTTTCTTATTGTTATTGCATTTCCATTGCTTTCTTCTTAAAGTATGATTAATGCATGTTATTTTGCTGTTTGCATACATGATAGAATTTCAAGCCGTACGTGGAAATCACGTCAATTGATCTGCTGTGATAGCTGATAGTATTGATAAGCAACTTACGTTGTTTACAAAAATGATAATATGCTTTTTTTTGTTTCCGCTTCTTTCTCCTATGCTTTTGCTTATTTCATTTATTTCAAATAATGCAACTATTTCAAACTTACAAATCACTAATGACAGCGAAATATGACATCGTTTTACTTAATTCATTGTAATACTTTAATTAATTAATTAATTAATAATTGAGTGAACTCAGATCAAATAATCTGAATTCTATCCTAAGTAAATTAATTGCTCTAGATTGTAACTATCCTTTCAAATTTTAAAATTTTATGTTTGAAATTCATAAATTTTTATTCTTTTTTTTTCAAATTTTGAAAGAGATATTCATTTTATTTCCTTTTTTTTTTTCTTTTCTGATATTGTAAAAAAATTTTAGGAAGTTCATTGTCAACTCGTAAATGTCAAATGGAAAATGCATATGCTAATTATGCTCATCGTGATGCAAATCTTCAACTTCACAAACTTTCAGATGATGGTATAAGGTATAAGAGTTTCTTTTTTTTTTTTTTTATTTATTAAATTTTAAAATATTAAAAAAGAACTGAAATGATATGGTAGGAAAAAAAAAACAGAAAAACGACATAATTAATTGAAATAATGTGATAAAGTTTTAAAATTTTATTTAATTAATCAATTTCATCTCCTAAGCCATGATAATATCAGATAGTTTGCTGATAATTCCATCCAAAAAGAAAATAGAAGAGATTAATTAATTAATTAATTAATTGGTGAAGTTATTGAACAATTAATCATTAAATTTCATCCATATTCAGCAATAGCATAAGTAATTATTTATTGATATCAAATATCAAAGTAATTCTAGTTAAAAAGCAAAAAATATTTTTTGCATATTAATATTTATCATAAAATGATAGATTAACAATGATAATGATTGATTAATACCAATGATAATAATATTGATAAATGCATATTTTTTTTTTACTAAATCTGCTAAAAAAAAATTGAAACTAATTTAAATTTAAATTTAGAACACCACAAATGAAAACATCACGTTATGCAGAATCTGGTTATCTTTCTGCAACATCAAAATTATCACCAAGTGGTTCACCTGCTGAAGCAAATGATTCACACTTATCACTAACATCTTCTGCAAATTCATTGTATTCATCGGTACATAAACATTTTTATTTTAAATTCAATTTTAAATTTATTTATTTATTTTTTTCCTTTCCTCTCTTATTTTCTTTTTCTTTTCAATTTAACATTAATTTTTTTTTTTTTGCCTTCTTGAATACATTCAATTATTCATTAATTTAATAGATAGATATATAAATATGCTAAACGAAATTAATTGAATTATTTTGTTATTTACGTTTAGAGAAAAAGAAGGAAAAAAAAATTTAATTTTTACTCATTCTTATCAATTTTCTCTTTTTTTGAGAGAGAGAGAGAGATTTTAAGATTGCAAATTAAATTTAGCTTAAACTTAAATTTAAGTTTCAATTATTCAAATATTAGAGAAAATGGAAAAATAAACGAAACGAAGTGAAGTGAATAAATGGTTGAAAATATTTATATTTCATAGCAAATTCATACTAAAAGAAAAAATTATTCATTAAAATGTGACTTTATTGGATTAATTAATATTATTTGATTCTAAATTATTGCAATAAAAAAATTTGTTTTTTTTGACTTTTATTTTACAACAATATAATTATTTAAATATTTTGAATAACAAAAAAGAAAATATTCAATATTTTATAAATTTAATTAATTTCATTCCTTTTCATTTTCCTTATTTCTTTCTTTCTTTCTTACTTTTTTCTCCAATTTCTAGCAAAAATTTCTTTGTGAATTTTTAATTAGCTGAAATTTTTGATATTTTACAAATTTTACATTAATTCCAAAAAAAAATTTAATTTAGATGGAAGAAAAATATGAAGCAGAAATTCGAAAACTTAACAGAGAAATGCAAACATATCGAAGTACGATAACAAAATTAACTGCAAAACATGATGGTTACAATCATATCATTCAACTTTTTGAATCTAAATTACAATTAATGGCAAAACATGTTGAAAGTTTGCAAAATAAATCACAACTAAAGGTAATTATCATTTTAACTTTTAATTTGATAAATTTGATAAAGTTTTTTTGTTCTAATTTTCTTAACATTCTCAAAGTTTCTTTTTCTGAGAGCTAAAAAAAAAGATTTTTAGAGTTAAGAATTTCAATTAATAATAAGGTTTAATTGCTACTCTTTATTTTTAAAATTATAATTTAAATTTTCAAAATATTTGTGAAAAAATTTGTAATCCTTCTTTATATTTGTAATCTTTGATATTACAAATATGCATATCAGTATTTAAGTAATTTTGTTACATTATCATTGCAGGAAAAAAAGTAATAGTAAAGTAATCCTGAAAAAAAAACAGTAATCAAAATTTTTTTAAAAAAAAGATTTGAAAAATTTTTTTACTATAACAACTGATAAGTATAATCTAAAATTTAAATTTCACATTTTTCAAAAAAATTTTGAATGTTCAAAAGTAAATTTTGAAAATTGTTAGTTATGCAAAATAAATTTCAATATTTCAATATTATCATACTAACTTATTAAACTAAGTAATATATTTATGTTACTTTGCAATAATTAAAATTTTAATAATTATTAATATATTAATTAAAAAGAAGTAATGATATCTTTTTTTTTAATATTATCATATTAACTTATTGATATTATCATATTAACTTATTGTATTAAGTAATATATTTATGTTATTTTACAAAGATATTTTAAGGTAATTTTTTTTTTGTTTTTTTTTAATAGATATAAAAAAAAAGATATTTTAGAAAGACGAAGTATTGAAATTACGTTCTGAAATTGAGCAATTACGTGTGATGAGTATTAATGCTGGCGTTAACGTTTCTGGTATTGCAACAATCACGCAACGTAAAAGTTCATCACCACAATCGGTTAGTTTAAAATAAATTTTTATTTATATTTAGAACTGATATTTTGCAAAAAAAAAAAAAAAAAGAAAAGAAAAAAGCTATTTTTTTAAAAAAAATAGCTTTTTTTTAGTAAAATGTTAGTAAAATATTCTATTTTAATAACAAATCTTTTTTTAATTTAATAATTTTTTCGTAAGTTTTTCTTTTTTTCTTTATTTACTTACTCGTTTTTCTATTCTGTTTAAGCAAGATGGTGCTGGTGAATTACTGAGACATCCATCATTGGAAAGTGTCACCAGTCATCGATCATCAATGAGCTCTTCCAGTAAAGGAAGTAAAACAGATAAAAGCAGTTTAAATAGTTTCGGCAAACAAGGCAAAAAAAGTTGGGTAAGTAGTAATAAAATGGAATTTTTTTATA
Organism: Wuchereria bancrofti; assembly: GCA_005281725.1. Lineage (NCBI taxonomy): Eukaryota > Metazoa > Nematoda > Chromadorea > Rhabditida > Onchocercidae > Wuchereria > Wuchereria bancrofti. The sequence goes on from SSBO01000003.1 coordinate 9,064,416, forward strand.
AGAAAAGTTTTTTTTTGAAATTTTATCATTTTTAAATGGAAATTTAATAATATTTCATTTATAGATATTACGGAATACTTTTCCTCTTTTTTTACGTTGCAAGAAATCATTAATCGAATATAGAAAGAAAAGTTATTAAATTAAAATTTATTTACATTTAACATGAAATACTATTTCTCAATTTATTAGTTTACCAATTGATTACTCTCATAATGTTTAAATAAATATAATTTTTTTTAAAATCATTTTATACAGACAGCAAGCGTTGATTGTCAGGTAATGTTTATTAAATTATTTAAATTATTGGATAATCAATTATTCTTTTTTTCCTAGCTCTTTGTACAACTCCCCTCTTTTTTGAAAACTTCAAAATTCATAATAAAATTTTGAGGAATATTTGGAATAAATAGTGATATTATTACTTTCCTTATTTGTTTACTTATTTACATATTAGCATTTGTTTATTTACTGCATGTATGCTTATGTTAATGTTGTTGCTTTTCCATATTGTTTGTTTTGTTGATGATTCATATTTTTGTGACTTGAATGTATTTTTTGTTTTTTATTTTTTGTTTTTATTATTACTGAAGTTTCTTTATAATTTTTAGATAAGAAGTTCATTTTCAAAATTCACAAAAAGTAAGAAAACAAAGAGTTGTTCAGTATCGGATGCGGAACAGTCACCGATGCATACTTCTAGTTCACCATCAAACCTGAAACCAATTTCAGGAAGTGCTAGCAGGTTAATTACTGGAATTTATTTTTTTGAAATGAAATGGAAATGTGAACGATGATTTTTCTACATGATTAATTTATTAATTTATTTTTATAACCCGATAAAAATTAGCTTAATGATAATTTTAGACTAATTTCAGATTAGATGAATTAGAAATGGTACCACAAGTTGTGGAACTTAAAAAACAATTAGAGGATAAAGATTCAGCATTAACTGATGTACGTTTGGATGCGCTTGATAAGGCACGTGAAGTTGATATTCTCAAGGAAACGATTAATAGATTAAAAGTGAGAATATTTTCTTTTTTTTTTAAATTTTAAATATGTTTTATTGAAATTGTAGAAATAATTTCATAAATTAAACTATAAAATAAAATAAAATATGAAATTGAATATGTTACAATTAAAAATGTTTATACCTTATTTGTTATTTGATATGATGAAAAAAAAAAATGAGTTTTTGAGTATATTTAAATTAGAAATAATTGACAGAAAAAAAATCCTTTTTTAATTTTTCAGAATGAAAATAAAATTTTGAAGCAAAATTATACAATGTTAGAAAGACGAATGAGAGCTGAAAGTCGTACCAATTCACAGCAATCATTACCAACTCTACCGGATGATGATCCGGTTTATGAAATACCACCAAATAATGAACGATGTTTAACCGGAAGTATGAGCTTTAAGTGTAAATTTTCAATCGATCCTTTCTATTATTTAATCGCTAAAGTTAATTCTAAAATTATTAATTAAAATTTTTAATATTTGTAATTATTCATTTTTATTACTAATTAATGACAACATTTATATATATACAATGAATTTGATACAAAGAAAAAAAAATGGTAATTCATTTTTTTTTTTTAGTATAAATTTTCAAATAATTTAATTACATATTCAAAATGAATTTTTAATTTTAATTTCAGATGGAACAAATTGTTTGAAAGTAACAGTAAGCGTCGATTTTAGCGGTTTATTACGACCACGTTCGTTAGCCGGTGAAGTATCTATTGGTTTTATACAGTTACCTTCTTCAACTATTACTTGGGAAATTTTTGATGCTGAACTTTTCAAACTTTTTGATGTTAGTAGAATTTTTTTTTAATTCTTTTTATACTTTTAGCAAAATTTAAATTTTAAAATTTACTTCAAAAATACTACAAATTATACTTAATACAAAAATTCAATATTTAATTAGTAAAATATTGTGTACAGTTGTAACTCATATTCAATTAAAGTAATCAAATTATTTCTCTCAGTGATCAGAAAGGTCAATTATTATTTAATTGATTTATTTAATTTATTATAACTGAGAAATGATAATAATGCATTTTTAGAATTTTACTAATTTATACATTTTTTTTAGGATTATATGGCAAAAATTGATTCAAATAAGGCTTTAGAATTAAATAGTCATGAATCAATAATTGGATATGAATTTGGTGATTTTATTCGAGATATTGAAACTAATTCCGCTCCATCACCTATACCAGCTGATGTACTCACACATAATCATGATATTCGCATCTATTTAAGAGGTGATAAATTTAATTTACTGATACTTACTGATCAAATGATCAAATTAATCAATTAGAACACTTCAACAAATGTATGAGTATTTGTATAATTACTTATTTTAATTTAAAAATAAAACAAATTCTAACTGCTACCATTTCTATTCCTATAGTTAAATTTGAATACAATATATATGATAATATTTCAAGTAAATAAATTATGATTATTTAATCATAAGCAATGATTTAAATTTTTATCAAATGATGAAACTTTTATTTCTATTTTATTTAGGATCAATTATATAATGTAGAATGATTTTAGATGGATTAATTTGTTACTGTGAAAAAAAAAAAAAAGGGAAGAAAAGAAAAAACATCTCTCTTCCATTTTATCTTATTTACTTGAAATATTATTATAATTAATAGAAGTATTAATTAATAGAAATGAAATATGTTAAAAAGAGTTGGAAAAGAAAAAAAAAACAAAACTGTTTGATAGAAAAATATTTGTAAAATGAATGAGTGAATGATTATGTATGATAATTATGATAAAAAATGATATTTCAAGTAATGTATTATTATTATTTGTGTTTGAAATATCTTTTTATTTTACTAATATCTATATTTATTTATATATATATAGTTTTACTATCATACATACAATATATAAGTTTTACTTTATAATATGTAAGTAATATACTGTATGTAAGTTTTACTTTGTAGTTTTACTTTATAATATAAAAGAGAAAAAAAGTCAAATATATAAATTTTGCTATCATAAATTTGTAAAATGAATGAATGAATTATTATGTATGACATTGATGTTTACTTAAATGTATTATTATTATTATTTGTTTCATTTATTTATCCTCTATATTAATGTAGATTCTTTCTCTCTTTTAATATATTATTTTCATTTAGAAAAAAAAAGAGAAAGTGAAGCAAATTAATGAGATTTTTTGTTTACAGGTGTAACACAACGTAGTGTTGATGGCCTTGTAATGGATTGTTTATTTCCACGATCTACAATTGAACTTTTATTAAAAGCATTATTTCAAAATCGTCGTTTGGTACTATTTGGTGCAACCGGAATTGGTAAATCAAATTTAGCACGTTTATTAGCTCGATATTTATGTATCAAAATTGGTGGAACAATGCAGAATACCATTGTTGATATTAAAATTGGTGATGATGATAATGATCGAAATATTGCACAGGTTAATTAATTATTATTTCATTTGCAAAAAAAAAACTCTATGTATTAATTTTGTTTACAGGTAGTAACATAATGATTGAAAATTGTAATATAAAAAAATTGTTTAATTAATTAATTTAACACAAATAAAATTATATTTTAATGATTTTACATTTATTTTTTTATTTAATTTTTAATTCTGAATTAGAATTTAGGTACAAAAACAATTAGAAACATTGCTACGTTCAACAAAACCTGTAATTATTTTATTGGATAATATTCAACGACATCGTATCGCTTTTCTTAGTTCATCATTTAGTACCGTTGATACACCATCAAAAGAAGGACCATATGTAATTTGTACTGTAAATCGTGCATCACAATTACCTGAATTAGAGGTAATTTTCTCTCTCTCTCTCTCTCTTTCTCTTTTAAAAATGAGAAAAGAAAATATTTTAATTAATATAAAATTATTGTGAAAATTATTTAGAGCATGAGAGTGAGAGAGAATAATTCTTTCATTACATTAATTCATAATTCATTAATCTCTTAATTAAAATTTGATTTAATTATAATAATATTCATCACAAATACTGATTATGATATAATTTGATTTGATTAATATATTCAATTTTTTTTTTCTTTTAATAATTTGTAATGATTATAATATAATTGATTATAACATAATCTGACTTGATTAGTATATTCAATTTTTTTTTTTCTTTTAATAATTTAAATATATCTAATAGTTTTTTCAAATAAATCTCATTGAATTTATTAAAAGTTATATATACGTGTACTTTTTTTTTTTAATTCCAAAATTTTTAGGTTCAACATAATTTTCGAATGTTTTTATTACCTAATAATATGGATGCAATTCGTGGTTATATGGGACGATTTTTACGACGTCGCATTTTAGAGAAAGAATTTGGTGATGATGAACGATCATCACCTCAAATATTTCGAGTTGTTGAATTTTTGCCACGTGTTTTATCATCGGTGAATGCAGTAAGTAAATAAAAATTTAATTTATAAGCAATATTTTGAATTATTTCAACTACTTTTTCAACTTTCTATTTAATTATTCAAGAATATTAGAAATATTTAAATTTTTATTTATTCATAAATTGCGGAAAAAAAAAATAGTAAGAATAAGTATGAATAGATAATAATTCTTGTTTAAAATGTTATTTATTTGCGGTAAAAAATTCGTACTTTGGAAATTAGCATAAAACTTTGTATAAATAATGAATTATAGTTTATCGAGAAAGCAAATTCTCGAGATGTAACAATAGGACCACGTCTATTTCTTCAATGTCCATTAAATGTTATGCAATCACGCGAATGGTTTATCAAATTATGGAATCAAATGATAATTCCATATATGATTAAAGTAGCTAAAGAAGGTTATTATTATTATTATTTGATCTTTATCACTTTTTTTTGATACAGTTAAAATTTAACATTAAATTTTTTAATAGTTTAATTAAATAAGGCTTTTTTTTTTGGTTTAAATAGTTTAAGTTAAATAGTACATAAATAGTAAATAGTTAGGTTATTATTATTATTATCTGATCTTTATCATTTTTTTTTGATACAGTTAAAATTTAACATTAAATTTTTTAACAGTTTAATTAAATAAGGCTTATTTTTTTTAGTTTAAATAGTTTAAGTTAAATAATACATAAGTAGTTAATAGTAAAATGGTACATTAAATAGTTTAAGGCTTATTTTGATTCAATTAGTAGTGCTTAATATCAATCTAACATAATAGCTATTTTGTTGTATTTGAAATTTTTTAAAATAATATCTTCCAATTGTTTTTATTACATTACATTTGTTTACATTTTTTTAGATTAAAAAAAAAACATTATTTAAATCAAAATTTTATAATAAACTTGAAATTAATAGATTTAATGTGGAAAAAAAATTTGAAAAAAAAATTAAATGCTATCCAAATTTAATTCATTTTTTTTTTTCTTTCAAATATTTATTGCTTAATTTTTTTTTTTTTTTTTTCATAGGTGTAAAAGTACTTGGACGATGTGGTAGTTTTGAAGATCCAACTGATTTTGTTTGTGAGCAATGGCCTTGGTTAGAAGGACCAACTGCGGAACAAGTTTTGCAACGATTGTCACCGATCAAAGAATCGATATCAAATCAAACAAATAATGCGCAATTTGATCCATTAGAAGCATTAATTCGAATTCAAGCTAATAATGCTAGTTCACAGCAAGAAATGGTACAATAAGGCCTAATTTTATTGTAAAATTACGAAAAAATAAACAAACAAACAAAGCATTTTTGAAAATTATATCATTTTTTTTTTTTTTGTCTTTTATTAATTTGAATTTTATATATGATAAATTTAATTGTTTAACATTTATTCACTAATATATTTGTCATTTTGCTCATAAATAATAAATTCATTTATTTCTTTTTGTATTATCAATTATCACTGATTTATTGTATTTATCAATTAACTATTCAAATTTTGCAAGGATAATATTTATTCAATGTGTAACAGAAATATATGTTTAAGTAATTCCAGCTTTTTTTTTATCTTATCAAATCTTATCAATGTTGTGTGTATGTATATTTATATATGTGTATTTTTTTTTTAAGTTAATTTTATGTTTTTCGGAAAACTGGATTTTAATCAAGCTTTTCCGGTGTATTTTATTCGTATCATATATGCATTCCTTTCTTTGTTACGACTTATTCCAATTTTTAATCCAAAAATTCATTTTGTTTATTCTGATCTGATGCACATATTTTTCCGGAATATATAATTTTAGTTTATGAAAAGCAAACAAAAAAAAAAAAAAAAATTCAATGAATGCAAAATTTTATTTGAACTAGTATCTTTCGAACTTTTATTCCAACTTTTATTTTTATGTATCTTTCGAAATATTCCAACTTTTATTTATTTCATTTTATTTACTTTTTTTTAAAATGTATCCGGTTGCCTTAGGCTGTATATTTTAAGCCTTTTTAGCAATCACTTTTTTTTTTTTTTTTGTTTACAAATATATATGTAAATATAATTGTCATATATTTTGACATAATTTAATGCTATGGTTGTAATTACAACATCGAAATTACTTGTATACTCCTCCTAAGGCTCTCTGCCAGATTTCACGGGTTTTTCTTAATATTATTTCATTTTAATTACTATCAATTTATTTTTAAAATTTTCAATGTTTTGTGGTCGTTAACGTTTATCAATTATTATCATCAATTCTTTTCGTTTACATTCTGCATTTTATTGTCAGAAGCCATCAAGTTGAAATATCATACAAATTTCAAGTTGAAGGTTGAAACACTTTTTTTTTTTTTTTTTTTTTTTTAAATATTCCTTCACAAATTCATTTTGCTTATCTTTCATTCAGTCTAACGGATAATATCCATCCAGTTGACTTATAAAGAATAATTTTTCTTTGTTATATCTTTAAAACAAAAACAAAAAAAAAAAAAAACTAATTTCTCATTAATTATTAATAATACATTTATAATCTTTTAAATCTTTTATTGATAGCGAATGAATTTTAAGGAATTTATCATCCTAGCAAATTAATAGTCTGTGATTATTAGTTATTGTAAGTTATTCAACGATATTTTTTATTTAAATTTGTTTAAAAACATTTCTTCACAATCATCTTTTCTACTTGCCATTTCATTTTTATTTCATTTTATTTATGTTAAATGATACTTTAAACTTTCAATAAATGCTGCCAATTTCTTCGTTTCTTTTCTTTTCGCCCACTTTCAGCAGTTGTTTTTTTTTTTTTTTTTTTAATTTAACTTAAAATAGTAATATAATATAAATACTTCATAGTACTCAAATAGTTGTATAGCAGTTTTTCAACCAAAAATATGCTATTGTAAACGTTCAAATTGTGAAAGTTTAACATTTAAAAAGTTTATATCTTGAAAATGCTATATAAAGCAATTTTAATTTTGAAATTAAATTATAACATTCTTAGAATGTGTTTTATTGACATTCTAAAATTTATGCTGCAAGTTAATTTCGTTTTTGTACATTAAATTTCATTCATCATTTATGCTCTGCAAAAAAAGTGTTGGAGTAGTTGCAAGCATAATAAACAATTTTCTAAAAATTCTCGATTCTCGAAAGCTGATAAGACAGGTTGTTAGTGATATGAA
>SSBO01000003.1:9072448-9171811 GCA_005281725.1 Wuchereria bancrofti
GATTTCACTTCTTTGGTTTAGCTTTTTAAAAAATTAAATTTAAGAATGCAAAAATATCATTCATCCATACTAATAATAAATTCAATCGATTTAGGATAAATTTTAACTTTTATTTTACTATTAATGCATTTGAATTTCTTTTAAACGTTCATTTCAAATTCATTGCAATTTTTGTCACATCTTTGTTACACTTCGAGTATCAATTTGATTGCTAAGGTTTAAAAGTATTTTAATACAATTGGTGCAAAAGTTTTAAGCTAGTAAAAATTAATTAAAGCAAACAATCAACTTCAAATGGCATTATTAAATGTTTCAAATGGCAACTGTTTAATTTGAAATTTTTTCTGGTGAAATGTGATTTTAATTAACGATCTATTATTTGTCATATTATGCATTTCTCAATTTGTCGCATCTTGAACTGTATAATTTTAGCATTTTATATATTTAGATTAATTGGAAAATCTATAATTTATTTATCGATGACACTCTAAATTTAAAATAAGATTTTAATTTCTGGAAAAAAAAGTAATAATAATACTAATAGACAAGCAGATGGAGTAGAATAATGAGATTTTATTCTGATATCCTTGGTAAATACTATTCGATAATTTCGAAATATAATACACAATTCTAGTATTACTAATTAATTGAGATAATTAAACTTTAAAATTATCAATTTCACCGTATTTTTCATTCCGTTACAGATTATATCCAATCATATTTCTAGTTTTGATTATCATTCATTTTTTTGATATCATATTTATATCAAAAATTATTTCAAATTCATCCTTAACTTATTACATGTATAATTGATAAATTTAATAATCAAATAATTTCTAATCAATGCATTCATTTCAAATGCAAATAATAGGAAAAGTAAGTACTGAAAGAATTCCTGTTGCACTGAAAATTTTTAATTTATTTAAAAGTTAAAATAGTTCCAGCAAGGTAGAGCAAGCAAATTTAAGATGAATTTGTAAAATAGTAGTGATAGGAATGGAATTTAAGATTTATCAAATAAACATTTTTAAAATAGTCCGTTAAAAAAAAATAATCTCTGAAACGATTAAAACAAATGTAGAAAAATGAAATTAAATTAATTCTGTTTTTAGCGCATTGCAAAAACTTTTTACTAATTACTGTATATTTTGTATAAAATTACCTAAACCCTTTCCATTTAACGATGTCAAAACTTTTTTTTTTTTTACTAATTTTAATTTCATTTTTTTTTTTATAGCTTAAAATTTTATTATTTTCATCCTAAATTTCTTAACCTTTACCTCCTATTTTTGCTTAACATAAATAATTCTACAACAATTAACAGTTAGCAATTTATTTTTCATTTATTAATGATTATCATTTATCATTTTACAATTAATTTATAATTTTTGGATTTAACTTTTACTACTAAATTATTAATAATGTCAAATGCATAGCAATTTTCTTAGAAAAAAAACATTTCATTTCTCACTCCTTGAATACAAATATAAATTAAAAACAAATAATTTTCAAAATTTATTATTACTCCAACACTTTTTTAAATTTTATTAGATTAACAATTAGCAATTTGTTATTAAACACAAATAATTATAATTCATTTTAATTTATTTTCTTGTTTTAATGGCTGCCACGCTTGTATTTCCGCTGCATTTCTTGTTCACTACGCTTTATACGCTGCAAAAAAAAAGTGTGAATGAAAAATTTGCATTTGACGTATTTAAATTTCTAATCAGTAGCATAGTAAATTTCATAATTTTTCTTTTTTGCATCTAAATTTGAAAATTAGTTATTTAAATATCGATATATCGGTTTGTTTTTTTTTCTTTTTTAATGTAACAAATATAATTTATCCATCTAATTTTTTCAAAAATACTCCGTTTTTTTTTTTGGAATTAAATTTTAAGATTAATTCAAACAACTTTCAAAAGTACCAAGAAAAGTGAAATTAATTGAATTCTAAGATCTAAGATGAAAATAAAAAATTTTTTTTTGGCAAAAATAAACATTTTTTAAATTTCATCTCTTTTTTTTAATAACAATGAAAATTATATCAATGAAATGGGTATTGTAAAAAAAATAAAAAAAAAAAGATAAATAAGATATAAAAAGGTACCAACCAACATGTCATAGGTCATTTTCAATCTCAGATATTTTAGCATTTTAGTATTGTACTCTCGAATGAGAAGCCATCCTTGTTGAATGAGTAATGCCATTTCATTCTCGATGTCAACAATTTCCGCACGGCGCTCATCGCCATTTGCATTATTGCCAAATTCTATTTGTTTTGGAATGCGCTCACCTGTCATTTTTTTTGTCTATTCCTATAATGGTTATTATTTCACAAATTGTTATAAAAATTTTCATAATTTAGAAATGAATGAATATAATTTACAACAAAAATTTTATTAAAAAAAAAAAAGGAAAAGAAAATGATTAAAAGAACTGAATAAAAAGTACTATTAATTAATTTTATATAAATAAAAATAAGATGTAATCTAATGATACATTAAAAATGAACTTAGTAAATTTTAATTATTCAAAAATTTTTATTGTATATTATCATTTATTAGCAAAAGAAAAAAGAAATGCAGTACTATCGTAAAATAATTGCTAATCACATAATCAATTTGATCCTTTTATAAATTTTAAAGTTTTAAAGATTAAATTTGTAGTTTTGAAATATCAATTTGTCCTTACTGGGAAAATTGAATTCAATTATTGTTTGCTTTTAATGAAGTATCACTGCTATAAATTGAATTTGAATGAAAAAAAACATAAATTTACCTAATGAACAAAATAAAGAAGAAAACTTTTCCGTTACAAAGAAATTAAAAATAGAAATTTTTGTTAGAATTATTAAAAATTTAATTTTAGCAAAAATTTTAACTTTTCCAATGATAATATTCGTTTAAAAAAAAGAATATTTTTTTTCCCGACTATTTAAAATTAATTTCAAAATTTGTTATTTTAGAATTTCATACTTTTTTAAGCATAAATTTCACTTTTCAAGACTTAATTTTAAAAGAAAAAAAGCTAGGAGTAATCAGTATTCTATTTGTTTTCTTATTAATTACATGTAATTGTATTTGAATAGAAAAGAAATATTTGAAAATTATCAAAAAATTCAAAAAAAAAAAAAATGAAAAACACCACTGATATATGTAAACGATGAGAGAAAAAAGCACACAGAACAACGTATCAGAACTGATATCTTATCAGAATGGCATCATTTGAAAGTAAAAGAAGATATAATTTGCATGTAAACTGAAAAATTTGCATAAATTGTTTAAAATTGAAGAGAAATTTACATATTTTATGAATAACATTATATGATGAATTATAAGTAATATGCAAGATGATAAGCTTAGATGCAAATTTTGATGTTATAAATTAAATTTTTTTGGAAATTTTAGATTTAATTTCAAATTTCGATTGAAATTAAATGAGGGCAAATTGAAACTGGAAATGAAATTTGAAATTAATTTTGACATTTGTTCGTAGTTTAGCGATTGCATTCAAAAACACATTCTAAGCTTATGATTGAGCTCAGTAAGTTACACCACTATTGGATATCATTTGGTAGCTTATTTTGCTGGCTATATGACCGGATGAAAAATTCCGGAATTCCTGAGATATCGCGGGAAATGAAGCGGACGAATGCTTCACTTGGTTACATGCTGTTATGTGTCATTTAGTTGTTGTGCAGTAGCTGTTATGGTGTCCCGGCGTAGTCGTTCAACGATCGACAAAATGCTTTCGTGTGCCTTTTAACGAATGCTATCCGGTTAACCGGATCCGTATAATATGTAATAAATGAAAAATCATTGCCACATTTCAGTTAGTTTAGATTTCCGTCTTGATTCACTGTAAATTTTGGCAAAATTAAGAATTTTTTGCAATTTAAGAGGTGCAATTTTTTGCAATTGCTAATCTAAAAGCATCAATGATAGTTGTTGTTACATCAATTATAATTATGGAATCTATCCGGATTGGCTAACCGGATGCGGTAACAATTGAAATTATAGCGAATCCGGAAGAAAAAAAGGATAATGTTTAAGTATTATTATTTGTTACAATTATAAAACGAAAGAGTGATTGAGAACTTGCCATTTTTTTTTGTGTGTATGTTTTATGTTTTTATTTTTATTTAATTTTTTTTTTTTTGAATTTCTTTTGAAAATTTAAATTTTTGTAAAAATTTTTAAAGAATATACAAATTTATCAGTAGCAAATTAAATAGTTAATAACAAGTATTGGTTGATAACTTTCGATTATTATTCAATCATTTAGATATTATCAAAAATATCCAATCATTTGATTTGATGTGACACAGTCGTTGATTAACAGTGGTTACTGTAGATTGATTATAGTCAATTATTTATCATCAAAATGTATCAAACATTAGCCTACTGTACACATATATTTGTCAACTGATAAAACACTGATAAAAATTATAAATTTATTCGATAAATATTTTACTTCATTTCAAAAAAAAAAAAAAAAAGAAAACAGTGCTATTAATAGTTGTTAACTTAAAAGTGTAATTAATCTTTCGAATAATAAACTTCTACATACAATTAATTGAGTAAATATATTTAAGAATAATAAGTATATAATCTTTACACCAAATATTATCATTATTGAATTTACCTCTCACGTAAATTCAATATCATTGATAAGTAATAATTTTTAAAATTAATTCAGAATGGCAAATTATTATGATCTAATGTTGAATGGATAAAATTAATAATTGAAAATTTCTAAAAGCAATTTCTATGTTTAATATCAAAAATTCATCAATTGTTTTGGCTAAAAAATTATTTGGTTCCATATAATTTCTAGTGCTTGATTTCTTCATTGCAATGAAATTTCCGGAATAACCTGTTCAAATATATAATTTTCGATATGAGAGCGGGAGAGAGAAAAAAATTTAAACAATACTGAAGTAGTAATAAATATTAATAAATAATTAATAATAACACTAATAATAATAATAATAACGATAATAATAATAATAGATTAAATAAAAATGAAATTAATAAATTGAATAGAAAATAGTAATAATATTAAAAGAAATTTTTATGATATCTTCTGAAAGAAGAAAAGAAACAAACCTTCCATTTGACATTTCATACTTTATTAATTTGTTTGTATTACCATTCAGATTATTATTACTTTGGTATAATTATTTTTAGGTTTAATTTTTGAAAGTTTAAATTGGGAAATTTTGTAGGTGATCAAATGCTACTGTTAATATATGACAGATAAGTGACAAATTATTATTAGAAGAAAGAAATCGTTAATAGATCCAATAAATAGTAAAATTTTTTCTAAAAAAAAAAAATTTAAGTGAAAATTTGGTTTAAACGATGAATATGATGAAATAATAATTTATTAGATGAAATGATTTAGTATTATGAAAATATTAGTTAACTAAAAAAAATATTAGTTAAAATATAATTTAAAAAAATATTAATTACAAAAAAAAAAAAAAAAATATAGCATTTTACATTCTGTTGACATTTCTGCAGATGAATTTGTAGTTCTATCAGAAATATGAATATTGAGAAATAGCACCAATAAATTATACTGAATTATCAAACATCACAAATAAAAAAAAAAAGGTAAATTCATTCATTACTAATAAATTTGAAATCAAGAACTGGAATTGGATACGGAAATGATAAAAGTGGAAAAACAAAAGAAAGGATTTTATAGAAATGTTGAAAGTTAATTTTTTAATTTTCATAGGAAATTTTAGAAGAAATTAGCTTATTGAAGAAGGATTTCTCAATTATTCTTTGATAAAAACTTTAATTCTGATAAAGTTCAAGAGAATGGATCCAGATTTGACCTTTGACATCGTGTATATATATATATATTAGTCCTGCAGAATTGTATTATTCATTAATAAACTTCATTCAGTAATTATTTAATAGAACAAAATTCAAACGTATTTTTTCTTTTCCTTATGATTTCAACAATTTAATTCATATATAAAAATTCATACATAAATACTAAATTTGAATTCAACAAGTCGAAAAAGTTTCCTTTCATCGTATTTGATATGTTAGTGTGGTACAAGAAAAAAAAAAAGGTAAAATTACACTACAAGTTTCATCTATAAAAATTGATAAATTTGTTTGTGACAAAATAATTGACAAAAATAAGCGGTGCGGACTTATTGATAGCATTATCACAAATTGTTTAAAAAATTTCTTCAAGAAAATGAATGATAAAATTAGTATAAAGGAAAAAGACATTAATTCCCGCTGCTTAAAGATATCGATATTTTATTCTTGGAAAGATTAATAAAGATTAATTCTCGTTTGCTGATAATATTGATAGATTAATTATCGTTTGCTGATAATATTGATATTTTATTCCAAAAAAGATTAATCCTCAATTATTTGTTATACATTGATAATTTCATTCGTTCATCCTTTTTTTCCTTTTCTGCAAGAAGCATTATGGAATAATTTTATGCTTGACAAATTCTACAATTTCTTATTTCATTAAATGAATTTCTTTATTTCATCAAATGAATTTTATCAAACAAAAATGTCAAATTCATTTTTATCATTTCAACCTTTATTCTTATCATAATTTATTATTCATATTATCACTATATCAATTATTAGTCATAACTTACTTTACTTTTACTTCGTTTCACTTTGTTTACTACTTTAGTTGGCACAAAATAGTTATTCATCCATTAATGTCCCCCTATTATTTACTTATTTTCGTACTGTGCATGTCATATTTATTATCTGCGTGTGTATGTTTGTATGTCTGTCACTCTGTACGTTTATGTATACGTATGTGTATGTATGTATGCATGTATGTATGTATGTATGTGTATGTATGTATGTGTATGTATGTATGTGTATGTTGTATATATATATATATACATATGTATGAAATTGATGTTAGATGATTTAATGTATGAATCAATCAATAAATCAATATAAAACGAGCGATATCGCTCGTTTCAGGATGCTCCGCCCCTGACATATAATGTATTATGTAAATTTCCAATTGGATGAAAAGTGAAAAAGGTATAAAAGCGCTTCGCAATCGCACATGATTGAAATATTAGAGGCGGTGGTGGTAGTAGTAGTACTACTAGTTACTACTGCTGCTGCTACTACTACTACTACTACTACTAATACAACCAACCACTCGTAGTTATGCTTTTGTTAGGGGTATAAATTGATGGTGGCGTTGTTGTCGTTGTTGTTGTTATTGTTGTTGTTGTTGCACGCGTTATCGTCCCGTCATCAGCGTTATTGGTTAGGAAAAGTAATAGACTGGCTCGCTCGCGTAATTATTTGTCCGTGCGCTCGTTTGCTCGCTCGCTTGCCGGGCACACCAGAACGAGCGAGTAGTAAAAGTAGTATTCCTTTAAACAATTTTAACATTTCGTCTTCATCTATCGTTAATTTGAAATTTTCAAAATTAAACAATCTCTTCATCGTATTTTGTCACTCTTCCATGCAATATTTATATTATTTTGTTATATTCTATTAGTAAGTATGTCCTCTCATTTTTCCGCTGCTCTTTTCCGCTTTCTCTGTTTATTTCTTTGCGAATCTTTTCCGCTCTCTCTGTTTATTTCTTTGCGAATTTTTCCGCTTTCTCTGTTTATTTCTTTGCGGGTCTTTTCCGCTTTCTCTGTTTATTTCTTTGCGGACCTTTTCCGCATTCCGTGCCTATTTCCCTTACTTCTTGTCATTTCGAATTATTTAACCATTGTATATATATATATATATGTATCCCTTCTCTCACTCACATCAATAGTAACTAATAGTATTGTTAGATTTGTTATGTGCGTAAAAACTGTTGATTGTATCATATTTGAATGATACTATGAAACGATGATAATTAACTTAGATGAAATTGAAGTTTTGTTTTGAAATTTCGCAACTTGATTTGCTTATTAGATAATATAAAGATAACGGAGATAATAAAATGAAGGAGTGATTATTTAAATATCAGTTTCTTCTTTTTCTGTTCATATGTTTGTGTACATATATTTGATTACATTTATTCGCGTAAAATTACGTGATAATATTTCTTTATTTTACGTGTGATTATGATGAAAATTAATATTTGTTAGAAGAGAAATAGTGAAAGAAGAATGAAATTTTATTTTTTAAGAAATATATCGAATTACGCATTTACGCATACGAAAAAAAGCAACAAAAAATGGCACTGAAAAGAGCTACAGGTGGCACGGGAGCTTCCGCACCAAAAAAACCACGAGCACGTAAAAGCGCTGTAAGGTTTATGTGATAATTAATTACTAAATTTATATTAATTGAATAATTATTAATGTAAAATATGTACGTAAAAATTAATGATATTGTTATAGTCAGGTGGTGCAAAAAAAACAACTAAACGAAGGAAGCGTGCCAAGAAAAGTGTCCCAAAGAAAACAAAGAAACAAGTGAAGAAATAAAACAAATATTGAAATTATTATTAGAAGAAGAAGAAACAATCTTTCGTGCTACTTTTATGCTACACCTTCTTCACTTTATTTTTGTTAAAAGCAAATTTTTTTATCTTTCCTTTATCACTCCCGCTTCCTCCCGGTGATGATAAATTCATCCATTCATTGAAATCAGATTAGTACTGTTTACTCGTTTTAAACCTGACTTTGTTCTCTCTCTCTCTCTCTCTCTCTCCCTCCCTCTATCCCTCCGTCCTTCTCTCTTCCTCTATTCGAAAAATAAAATTTCGTCTTGTGCTTTAATTGCTTTTTGTCCCTTTTTCATTTTCTTCCGCATTTGTAACGGAATTACTTTGCTATTCCACTATAATTCATTCGCAAATAAATGGATTAACGGAAGAAGAAAAATATAAATGAAGAAAAATTCAGTTTCTTTTTTTTTCTTTCTTTTTAGAAATAAGAAATGCCAGTAAGTTTTTTTTTTTTTTTTTTGAAATTATTACGATCATAAAACGATATTAAAAATTAGCAAATAATGATTTGCTCTTCTTAAAATAGTTTAGCTTTGTGGCAAATGAATAGATTAAATCAAAACAAAAAAGAAAAAAAAGATTAGAAATAGAAATCATTCATTGATCATTATTAATATGAATTGAATTAAAATTGTTGAGTAATAGGCAAAATTGAACATAAAAAATTAGGAAGAGCCTTTTTCCAATTATGCTTTCTCTTTTTTTTCCTCTTTGTTTTTTTTTTTTCTTTTCTCAAATGTCTCTTTTCTTGTATAATACAAATTAATTTTGATCAGTGCATACATATTTTTAGTGCTTGGAATTTTATTTCTGATCTCTTCAGTAGAGATTTTTATATATAGCTCCTTTTTTTTAAAAAAAGAAAAATTGAAAGATTAAAAATTTACAAAGCAATTTGAATTTCTTTTTCCTTCGATTAAATGTAAGCATTTCCACTTTTTGTACGTATTTTAATAGACATTAAATTTTTTTATCATGTAATTTGTATCAATTTAACATGCAGAAATTGTAATTTCGTGTGATATTTTTTTTTTTTTTTTGCAAATAATCATTTCAAGTTGACATTTCTTCATCGTTTACCAACGGAAAATACATTTGAAACAAGAGAAAAAGTCTCGGAGGTTTTTAAATTAAAGAAAATTTTTGATAACTAGAAGATAATATTAGGATGAAATGTAGTAAAGCTTTGTTAATTAATTTAGCAACAGGTATACTGTTAAAAAAAAATTTTTTTTTCCAAAAGTTAAAAAAATTAAAAGGAAATTTGGTAAGTGTACTTGAATAAAAATCGAACAGGAATAATATTGCAGTATTCGTCAAATAACATAATTGCAAATTAGAGATACTCGAAATTTGTCAACTATTCGAGAGTGATATTTTGGAATTGTTGACATCAATTTTTCATATATTCTCGATGAAATTTTTCAAAGAAAAATGAAATAGTTGTAACTAAAATGTCTTATTTCTCAAATTATTGGTTTTTTCTTTTTTTTAAATAAGATGACAGAATTGTGATTGGTGTGAGAGAGTGAATGAGACTTGTCAATGAAACAAGAAACAAGAAAGGTCATGACCTTTTAATTATTGTTGTCTAACAGATATAGGATGTGACATTTTCGCCTTTTTCAATGAGTAAATTAAGTAGCAAAAGCGCAAGATTTGTTATGGTCTTATTGTTCTTTTGTTTTCGGTAGCAGTTTTCTTTTTTTCTTCTTTACTCATCTGAACTTCCGGTATTGCAGTAATTATGAATACGGCTAATGAAAAGCAATAATCCTGAATATTACAGTAAGAATCGTATAAATAAATAAATCATTTAGGAAAAATCCGATTTCCTATTTTATTTGAAAAAAAAAAATGATTTAAAAATCATAAGGGTTCATAATCGATATAGTTTATGAAAGAAATTTTGTTAATTTTAATTTATCTCATAAATTCAGATAATGATTCAATGATAAATCTAGGATTAAAATGAATTAAAATGAAAATGAGATCAGTTAAGATTAGATTTGGATCTTAACAGAGGGCGAACAAGTTTTATATTATTTTTCCCCTATTAATTATTGGAAGAGATCATTTCAATTCCATTTTTTTTTTTTATTTTATAATTATTATAAAACAAACTTCTGTTATAGTCAAAAAAAAAAGCATACATTTATATGATCTTATGCATATATTATTTATCAGTTAATCAATTGGATAATATCAAATAATATCTGATGTGGCATTTAAATTCTCGAGCAAATTATTTGCTAAATTATTGCTAAATAAAAATTACATTAAATAATTACTGTAAAGTAGATTGTATTAAATTTAATTGAAACAATTGTACTTTTTCAATTATCAAATAATATCTGATGAGACATTTAAATTCTCGAGCAAATTATTTGCTAAATTATTGCTAAATAAAAATTACATTAAATAATTAATTACTGTAAAGTAGATTGTATTAAATTTAATTGAAACAATTGTACTTTTTCAATTATCAAATAATATCCGATGAGACATTTAAATTCTCGAGCAAATTATTTGCTAAATAAAAGTTACATTAAATACGTACTAAATTTAATTGAAACAACAATTGTACTGTTTCAATACATCAATATTTAATTATGCTATTCGAGAGTGTAATTGATAAATGTTTCTTTAAATTGAAATGTATTTTTTTTTCTCAAAAAATAAGAGACATGTTTATCAAGAATTAGGTAATTTGACCAATCTTATCAGAATACATTACTTTTATATTATGTAAAAATAAATATTGAATGTATGAAATGAATGAAATGCTTAAATTAATATCTTTAAATTCACATTTATCTCTAAGTATAAAATTATCAATGAATGAATGATGAGCAGATATCATCGCATTCCACTTTACTACACTTTTATAAATTCAATTGCACAGCAAATGATAATAAACATTAACTAATATTACAACTAATATTTATAATAATAACAATGAAATAATTTAATCAATTATTGGCTTTTCCTTTTTTTTTTTTTTTTTTGCTAAACATCACTTTTTGTAAATAATTCATAAATAAAAATGGAAATAATTGAGAAAGAAATAAATGAAAATATTTTAACATTTTCAAATGAAAAATTATGATTTAAAAAAAAAAAAAACGAAAAAAATTATTTTATATTACTGTTGCAAAATTTTTTGAAAATTATAGTGAAAGAGAAAAAAAAAATCAGGCAAAAAATAGAAGAAAAAAAGTTGCATTTAGAATTTTATAGATTTTTTTTTTTTGCTTTCATCCCAACAACAGTTATTTGCAATTTGATCAGTTAAAAATAATCATTCATTAATTAACAATGATTATCGAAAATATGATTCATTATTTGACAAAATTGATAAAATGACTAAAATTTCAAATTTTTAAAAATTAATTTTGTTGGCTTCTTTAGAGATAACAAATTTTTCTATAATTCTTCTAGCAATTTTCATTCTTTTCTACTCTCTATTTCACTTTTCCACTCCATTCTTTTGTTCAAAATTTTCCTTCCACTGTTTATCAATTCATATTTGTTATCATTTTAAATTTGTATTTGTCATCAGCTGAATAAATCAGCTGTCATCGATTAGTATTATTTTCCATTTGAGATGAATGAGCAGTTAAGTTATTAAAAGCGTAGTACGGTAGAATTGTTTATTATACTTTTTAAGCAATATTTATTAAATTATCAAAACAACAGATTGTTGGCAATTTTTTTTTTTTTTTGATAATTTCTTTTTTTAATTCTAATTCATTCTATCATTATTTTATTTCTCACCTAGAAAAAAGCAAATATTAATTTAAATCATAAATGATTAGTAAATACAACGCTAACTTTACTTATATATTTCATTTCCAATTTTAAATTTGAAAAGAAATTAATGCAATTCTGCAAGCAATGAATGCAACTGTATGTTTCAAAAGAGAAAATGCTAAGTATAATTGCCTTCTTATCATTGGCTGATGAGTAAGTATACCTATTTGTATGTCACCTGGCTAATGAATACCTGTCACAGGTATATTGGTAACACATATAAATAAAATTCAATGATAAATTTTTATTTCCTCAGCAAGTTGACTTTATGCAAAACAAAAGCTGAAAATGTGTCAAAATTATTTGCAGAAAGTAATTTTCGTCTGTTAAATTTCAAATATGTCAGTAAAACTACAAATAAATTTTATTCATTTGCCGACAGATTGCAGAATTGTAAATGCACGATGCATGCATGCATCAATCAATGATACTTCATTTATCTCTTAGTACTACTTCTATCCTAAAAAATTGTAAATTGCATTAAATCTAAAGCAATTCATCATTACTTAAAAAATAATGTGAATTGCTGAAAAAAAAAAGATCAGAGATCATATTACACTTTTGATACCAACAAAAATTTGCCTTTAGCATCATGAAATTAGCCTAATATAATCAATGAATTTAGGCTCAAAAATCATTGCATGTTTTTTTGAGCCTGAATTTACAGCTAACAGTAAACGATATTAATTATGCAAATCATTGATTTTTGTTGCTTCAATCAAATCAATCAAAAACAATGAATGATATGTTATGAAGTCTCTAAAACACATCAAAAATTGAAACTTAAAAAATGAAAATATTTTCATCAGATGATAAATTTGATAAGCAGTTGGTTAGATATTGTGCTGTGATTTTTGCCTCATTTCACTCTTTTCCATTTCAAATTCACTTCAAATGTTTCTATTGAAATGGTATTTTAAAAATGAAATTTAAACTTCATTTTGTTTTTTGCAACTTTTTAAAAATTTTCTTTTTTTTTCTTTTGAATAACATTTTTTGCAAAGATTTAGCTTATTTACAAATAGATTTGCTATTTGATTGGCTTATTTTGAAATCGGCTTGCTATTTGATATTGCAAAAAATTTAGCCATGCATTTTTTAAATTCACTTCAAAGGTTGTGTATCATTTTCAAATGATATTTTAAAATTGAAATTTAAACTTCATTTTGGATGAGCTTCACGTATTTTTTTACAAAAATACATTTTTTCAAATTGTAGCAGAAAAAAAAAATTCTGAAGAAAAATAAATATATTTTGCTAGAAAAACAAAAAAAAAAAAAATAAGAAATGCATATTACTACTTTTAACAATACTTTTTACTAATTAGAAATTGAATTGTACAAACATCAATTAAATGAGTAATAAGTGAAATACAAAAAAAATAAAATTTAAATTTCATATTGAAATAATTTATTGTTTCATTTTGTTATTTTATAATGGAACATATGTTTGAAAAATTCATTTTTAGATTGGAATGTTTGTATAGTAAAAAAGTTGTAAATTAAATTCATATTTTAATTAGGATAAAAGTAGTCGACGATAGAAGAATTTTTGTTTTAAAATTTTAAGAAAAGGGTGAAGAAGAATGGAATAACGAAAGGAAAAGGTAAAAGAGATTAAATGGAAGAAAAATACATTTTAAAATTTTTCAAAAAAAAATTTACAAATTCATATAAATATAAAAGGCGAGAGAAAAAGAATTTAAAAAAAATGAAAAAAAGGAAAAGGAAAGTGGAGTAATTTTTTGATTACAATTAATCATATTTCGAGTTTTAAATTTTCAAAATTCAAAGATAATTATTTTGGTTCATTTTCTCTTTTCATTTTGTTTTTATCAATTCTAATCTTTGATAAAAAATTAGAGAAATGCTTTTTTTTTTTGTTCGAAATTTATGCATTTCAAAACGTGAGCATAAATTGATAAATTTTATAAAATATTATTGCAAATTTGCATTTAAATTGATCAATTCAAAATGGAATATAATTAATTAATCAAAAAACCAAAAAGATCGATTAGATATTATTTAAAAAAAAAAATGATTTTCAGATGAACTATTAAGTTAATTTACACTATCCATCATCGCATTTATTAATAAACTAAAGAAATGACTTAGAAAGTGTTTTATTAGTAAACAATAGAAATTTATTATTTTTCTCCTCGATTCATCTACTGTTTACAATTTTGTTATTAGTGCAAAATGAAAGTGCAAATTTTAAAAGTAAGTTTATTTCTTTTTAAATTCAAATAAATCACTGAAAAAAATTTTTTTTCAAATGTTTTTTCTTTTATCATATCTTATTAACTCCTATTAACACATTGCAATTATTTCTAAAACTGTTTAAATTCTTTCATTGAAAAACAAAAAATCTTTATTTTCTTTAATAGTTTTCATTTAATTTTAACAAATAGCAAAAACTATTAATAAATTGCAAAATTAAATCAAGTTTTGCTATTGGAATGATTACATTTTGCTGACAATGTGTCATACATTTAATTTTTTTGTAAAAGTTTCAACGTTACAAAAATCAAAACCTTTTACTGAATCAAATAATAATAATAACAATAATAATAATAATGATAATTGTAGCAATAACAATAATAATAATATTAAGAAAATAATAATGATAATAAAATTAGCATTAATAATAATGATAATGATAATAAAATTAGCATTAATAATAATAATAATAATGATAATTGTAGCAATAACAATAATAATAATATTGATAAAATAATAATAATGATAATAAAATTAGCATTAATAATAATGATAATGATAATAATAATAATAATAATGATAATTGTAGCAATAACAATAATAATAATATTAATAAAATAGTAATAATGATAATAAAATTAGCATTAATAATAATGATAATGATAATAAAATTAGCATTAATAATAATAATAATAATAATAATAATAATTGTAGCAATAACAATAATAATAATATTAATAAAATAATAATAATGATAATTGTAGCAATAACAATAATAATAATATTAATAAAATAATAATAATGATAATAAAATAATGAGGATATATCGTCCCATAAAATCTCTTCATCCGAAGTAATTTTCATTTTTTTTTTTGCTTGCTAAGAATGAAGTAAAAATTTCAAATTGCATTTGCTAAAAATATATTCAAATTATTATTTACTTATTTATTAAAGCAAAAAAAAAAAAAATTTCCCTTTTTTTCGATTTTAGAAGATTTCAATTTTTATCAAATTTCGGTTGTCTTTTATGAATTTCTCTCAATGTTATCATCAAAATGACGTAAAACTTTCATCTATGCACTAAAATTTAGTGCATTATTGAAAAAATGAAATAATTAATTAGCAGTTTTAAATTGAACAAAAAAATTTTTAATTGAGTATATTTTAAATATGATTTCATTTACATTCTCTTCCATTTTTGTTTTATTGAAAAAAAAAAAGGAAGCATTCATCATTTTCTTCTTTCAGAGTGTGAATTTCCCGATTAGTTTCTATGTGAAATTTTAATGATTAAGCACTATATTTAAATTAATCGCAAAAACAAAAAGAAATTTATAAACTTTTGAATTTTATAAGAAAATCAAGAAAAATTCTTTTCATCAGTTTGAATGAATTGATATACAAAATGTTTCAAACAAATTAAATACTTTAAATTTTCAATGAAATGAAAAGATAATTATTAATCGATTCAAATTAACATATGCCTCATTAATTTTGTTAAAATTGTATAAATTGTAAAATCAGATTTGTATTTTAATTTTAAGCTAAATTATCGTTGTCGAAATTGTTACCTTTTTTTTTATTCATCACAACGAGATGTAATCTTTGTCGATTTTTTTTTGCTTTTTTTAGATTTTAACTTAAAAATATAGCAAAAAAAACTTTGATTACACTTCAATTTTCTCTTCTGTTTTCTTCATAAAAACAATGATTTTAATTTATTAACAAAAAATTTGCATATTTGATATTCAGTATAAAATAGGTAACATTAATTATTATAAGAGAATAAATTTTCATAAAATATTTTTGACAGAGTTAATGAATTATTTGAATGTTTGCATGGAAGTATTTTTATTCAATTGCGGGAAAATACTGAATTATTTGATTTTTGCTCGTTAGGCGCACAAAGATGAAATTTGCAAATTCTTTGAGAACAGATTAGTTTTTTTATGAAATGAAATTAAAGCTTTTTATTTTTAAATTTGGTAGCATATCAATTCTTTTAATTGAAATACATAAAAGTTTTTTTCTTATGTATATACATTTTTGAGCCTAAATTAATTGAATCACTAGTATTAATTACCATTTGAAATTTTAAATTATTACTTCAATCGATTATTACAGCATCCATCTTTATTATAATTAATGTGTCATTCTGATCCTGAATCCATTTTTGAGCCTGAATTAACCGAATACATTAGGCTAATTTTATGATGCTAAAAGCAAATTTTCGTTGGTATCAAAAGTGTAATATGATCTTTGATCTTTTTTTTTTCAGCAATTCACATTATTTCTTAAGTAGCGATGAATTTCTTTAGATTTAATGCAATTTACAATTTTTTAAGATAGAAGTAGTACTAAGAGATAAATGAAGTATCATTGATTGATGCATGCATGCATCGTGCATTTACAATTCTGCAATCTGTCGGCAAATGAATAAAATTTATTTGTGGTTTTACTGCACACAGAAACAGTATTCAATGACATATTTGAAATTTAACAGACGAAAATTACTTTCTGCAAATAATTTTGACACATTTTCAGCTTTTGTTATGCATAAAGTCAACTTGCTGAGGAAATAAAAATTTATCATTGAATTTTATTTATATGTGTTACCAATATACCTGTGACAGGTATTCATTAGCCAGGTGACATACAAATAGGTATACTTACTCATCAGCCAATGATAAGAAGGCAATTATACTTAGCATTTTCTCTTTTGAAACACACAATTGCATTCATTGCTTGCAGGATTGCATTAATTTCTTTTCAAATTTAAAATTAGAAATGAAATATATAAGTAAAGTTAGCGTTTGTATTTACTAATCATTTATGATTTAAATTAATATTTGCTTTTTTCTAGGTGAGAAATAAAATAATGCTTAAATGAGTTAGAAAAAAAAAGGAAAATTTCGGAGTAAATTGCTTGATTAATGCAATGATTAATGTGTTATTATCGATGAATTTATAAATAAAAACTAATAATTATATGAAAATTTTGCATCTTAAATTTATTTCAAACTATTTAGTAGGAAATAAAAATAATACACACATTTGTTCATTTGAGCATTTTATTTTGTTCATCCATGCAGACGCAAATAAAATTATCATAATGCATAATTTATTATTGTTATTCTATTATTATTATTATTATTGTCATTATTATTATTATTATTATTATTATTATTGTTGTTATTGTTATTATTACTATCATTGTTATCAGTGTTGTCATTATTATTATCGCTGCTATTTTAATTATTATTATCATTATTTTTATTTAGTATAATTTGTATTAATTATTAATAATGAAAGTAATGCAATATTTGCTTAAATATTTCGATTATTATAACTGAATAGATGATGAGAAGAAGGGATAAGATGGCCTGGAACGACCTTATTTTGATCCTTATCACTCTTCAATCGTCAATTATCAGCATTTTCTAACTTATGGGTCATTTTCCTATTGTTTCTCAACATTTCTAATATTTATTCATTTCACTGATATGCAATTTTCAACACTGAAATATAAATATATTACTTTCAAACTTTTCTTCACATCCATTTTTCCCTGCAATATATGATATCTGGATTAAAATTTATTAAATTTATATGTTAGAAATTGTTAAATATGTGACAGATTTTCTATTGTTTATTTTTTTATAATATTTATGATATTGTCATATTCAATCAAAGTGTACTAACATTTTGATGGTATGCGAAAAGTATGCGAAAATTTATTCAATTCATTTCATTTCTCATTGTATTTCTTTCATAGCATTAAATTTAACATACATTTTAAATTATTCACTTAAATTTAACATTCTAATTAAAACTTTTAATAATTTTGATCATATTTAAACTTAATGAAAAAAAACAAAACGAATATGAATATTGATATAACTTATATTATTAAAAAAGGAAAATGGTATATTTGAATTTTATATAAATATTAAACTTAATGAACTAATAATTGAACAATAATATTTTATTGCTTTAATTGGATCGTTGAGAATGAAATTAAGTATAATATTTAAATTTCTTCGTACTGTAACTAAATGTTGTTTTTTTTTTTTTAATTATTGAAACTATTTTTGATATTTTATTTAAAAAAAACTATAAGTGAACTTCTTTTTGATATAACTTATATTATTTGTTTAAAAAAAAAATGATATATTTCATATAAATATATGAATATAAATATTGATAAAAATTTTGAAAAGTGATGATTCAGCTAGTTCCATTTCCCTTTTAAAGAACAATCATCAAATAAATCAACAAATAAAAATGGTTTTAAAATATAAATAAATAGTACGATAAGAGCTTATGCTTATATTAATATTATATTTATTTATGCCACAGTTTTAGAAATATAAAACTAAATCGTTTTCTTCTTTTATTTTTTTTTTTTATTTTTTTTTTTTTTTTTTTTTTTTTTTTTTTTTTTTTTTTTTTTTTTTGTTTTTTGTTTTTTTTTTTCTATTGTGCAAATGCCATTATACAGTAGTAATAATAAAAAGGAAAATGAAAAGAATTATGAAAAATTTTTCAATCTTTTTGTTAATTTTTTTTTTTTTCTCCCATTCTATTCAACAAAATTGAGTTAATGAGATTTGTTATAAAATCTATTATAAAAATACTTATTTTAGTATTCCCTTTTTTTTTTTTTTTTTTTTTTTAAAAAAAAGAAAGGAGAAGAAAAAGAAAAAGCAGCATTTTAAAATTATTTCTTTGTTTGTTTGATTTCTTTTTTGCACAATTTATTATCTTTAATTTTTTCTTTTTTTTTTTTTGAATTTAAAAATATTTATTTTAGTTTAGAAATAATTTAGAAAAAAAAATTTAATTTAGGAAAAAAAACGTAATTTATTCAGTATGAAAATAATTCAGTAATGATGTGTTAACGATCGAATAGCAATGTTTTTGTTAAATCTTTTTTCTTTTATAATCATTGATAATTTTAAATAAACAATTCAAATAAATAAATGATAATAAATAAATGCATATGCAAAAATATAAAAAATTTCAATACTCTTCTTTTGCTGATGTTCAAAAAAAAAAAAAAACGATGAAAATTTTTTGATTTTCTTTTTTAATAATTATTAAATTTTATTTCTTCTTTCAAAAAGGAAAATTTACTTCTTAAAAACTATAAAATTTTTATATTTTTTGAAAAATTATCTCAACGTACTGCTGCTACAGTAATCATAATTCCAATTTTAATATAAAATTTAAATTTCTAAAAAATACAAAGTAAAAAAAACAAACAAACATTATCCTTTATGGGATAATTATTTAAACAAATTGAAATTATACTAATTATTCAAAATATTACAGTCAGTAAATTGAAATAAAAATTATAAACATATGATAATTGAAATAAACACTTCAAATAGTTTAATTTTTTTTAAAGAAAAGAAAAAACCTCGAAGCAAAAGAAAGAAATGAATTAAATTTAATAAAAAAAATGCACTTCTTAGTGCTGGAAATTTTCGTCCACAATTTTTGCTCATCCGAATTAACTTACTAAATATATTTGTTGTATATTTATTAATCATTGTCAACTCTGTCATACGTCATCACTTGATGTCACATATCATATCACGTCACACTTTATTGTGATGCAAAACGTCTACTCTATTAACATTGTAAACCATTTAACACTTCAATATTTTACTAAGTTTAAATTTCAATTTCAAATTTAATCAGCTATGCAAAAAAAAAAATTATGATTTATCATAAAATTAATCATTTATCAATTAATAGAAATCTAATAGAAAGTATTTAATCACTTAATACTTTAGTATTTTGCTAAGATTAAATTTTAATTTCAAATCTAATCGATTATCCAAAAAAAAAAGAAATTTATCATAAAATCAATCATTTATCAATTATTAATAGAAAGTATTTGATCATTTAACACTTCAACATTTTACCAGATTAATTGCAAATTTAATTAGTTATACGAAAAAAAAAAAAGAAAAATCATTTGTCCTTTAATTATTAAAAAGCTATGGTTTAATTTCCATTTCCAGTTTTAAAGATATTCCAAAATTTTTGCATTTATACAAATATAAAATAGCCTTAGAAATTTTGGGCTATTTTTTTTAATATCTATTTCTTTAGCTAAAAAAATAAAAAATGATCAAAAGTAATAATTAATTATTATTTTTTCTTTTTTAATTTCTTTTTTTAATTTTACAGATATCAAAAAAAAGAAATGGATCAGACAGAGGAAGAAGATTGGTGTCATATTATTAACAGAAATGATTTCATCAAGGATGACTATCTCATTTCATCTTTTCCTGATTATTGCAATAATTGGAATAGAAATGATAGTGATTATCATGAATTTAGTAAGAATGAAACAACAATTCCACAATATGCAAATATTATCAGTGATAATGATACGATAAGTTTGGATGTGGAAGCATTGGAAGAGCAATTAAATATGGCATCAAATCTTTTTGATGTTAAAATTGAATTAAACAATAGTTATCCGATTGGTATGGCTTTAATAATTATTAATTTTTTTTTATTATTATTAATTTAATATATAAATATTATTGATTTAATAATTATTAATGTGATAAATTTATATGACAAATTTTTACGTGACTTAAACGTCTTTTTTTTGATTTCTTACCGTTTATTTTTGATTTTAGTTATTATTTTCACATTTAATTCTTATTTAAGAGAGCAATTTTTCATTTGCTTATTTAAATTCAAATGGATGAAATTCGTAAATAGTTTAATTTTTATTAAAATATACGCAAATTTTAGATGAGAAAAGGTGAAAAATATTTTTCGCTTGGTGGTTTTTCATTTTTTTTTTTCATTTGTTAATTCGTTTTTTTTTTTTGTAAGAAAGAAAGATTTTTTAAATTTCATTTTTTACAATTTTGGAAAACTGATAAGAATTCCATTTTTTTTCTTTTAAATAGTTTGAACATTTTTTCATCGAACAATTTCTAAAATATTAAATTAAAATGATTTTTTGTTATTCATTTATTTTCATCTGTATTTTCTCGTTTGTTTTCATCATTTGCTATTGCTTTTTATCCATTCTATTTAAGCGGCAAAGATCAAAAGTTAGCATATTTACTTGTTTATAGTTTTTGAAATACTTTTAAAGATAGCATACCTTCTTCATTTTTCATTTTAATATAAAAAGAAATGAAAATTTTATTTTTAGCATCGGAAACGCTATCTTTGACTAGCTCACATTCTTCACCATCTTTTGAACATGAAAATAATGGTATAAATATTTTCTTTTTCTTTATTTTTATTTTTTTCAACTTAAATAAAACATTATTAAACTTGCAATTTTCTTAAATTAATGAAATTTTCATTCTTGAATAAGTTAACTTGCATATGTTTAATTAACAAAATAAATTTCTTCATCATTGTCTGTTAAGAAAAGAAGACTAATTAATTAGATGTATAAAATATTCTACGAAAAATTTTTAATAACCCATTTTAAACTATTTCAATTTTCACAAAATTTAATTCTTTTTTTGCTTTTTGGATAATAAAAAACCTAATTAATCATTTTTTTTTTGTTTTTAATTTTACTTCAAATAATTTTAGATGCTAATAATATAATATTTTTTTTTTAGCTTCCATGACATATTATTCATAAATATATATGTTTCAATTCATTTCATTTCTTATAAAAGTGTATAATTTATTTAATTTTAAATATATAATTGAAATATTTTGATGTTATACTGAAATGTTTTAATAATATGCGTGAATCATTAATTNTTCAAAACTTTCATCTTTAATTTTATTTTTATCACTTTTTTTTCTCTGAAAATTTGAAATTTTTCATATAAATTGTAAAAGTCAGCAAATTTTATGGCATTTATAAATTTATGAAAAAAATTTTTTTAAATATTTGTCAAATTTAACTGAAAGTTTGACTGCATGCAAAATTTTTTCTCTTCTTTTGCTTGTGGCACTTTTTTTTTCCTTGTATTTATATACGAATTAATTTTAACAAAATGTAAATTTGGAAAATACTTTAATCATTACAGTACTTATTTAAGTGTACAGTATACAGCATTTACATTTAATGTATACTGTATAAAATATATTTGTTTTGAAATTTTTCGAAATTTAAAAATAGCAAATTATTTACTAATCCATCTTTAAATAAAACAAAAACAACTTTTTGGCTAATGCATGGAGCATTTTTGAGAAGATTTTGTAAGTTATAAAACTATTATTTACTAATACATCTTTAAATAAAGCAAAAACAACTTTTTAGCTAATACATTTTTTTGTTGGAAAAATAAATAAATAAATTTTTGTGAAAACTTTTGTAAGTTATAAAACTATTTTTTTATTCACTAATCCATCTTTAAATAAAAAAAAACAACTTTTTGGCTAATGCACTTTTCTTGTTGGAAAAATAAATAAATAAATTTTTGCGATAACTTTTGTAAGTTATAAAACTATTTTTTTATTTACTAATCCAACTTTAAATAAAATAAAAACAACTTTTTAACTAATACATGGAGCATTTTTGAGAAGATTTTGTAAGTTATAAAACTATGAAGAAAAGAAAATAAATTTTCAATAAATTATAATTTTAAGTTTCAATAAATTATAAATTGTAATAATTAATTTATTTTAAATTTAGAAATATTTCATTCATCGTTTACCACTGGACAGTCATTTCTAGACGAAGCAGATTGTCTTGTTGAATTAAAAGCATATGCTAAAACACGACGAAAAATGCATGAAATAGCTGTTAAGCAAAAACTTATCACTGAACAAGTAATTATTATCATTTTTAGTAATTATTATCAAATCAAATTATTATTATCATTTTTTGTTTTCTATTAAATATTTAAGTAAAAATTTATTATTAGATAAGAAACTTTTTGTATATTTATAACAAAGAACAAAAACAAATTTTTTTTTATTTATTAATTTTGATTAATAAATTTTAAAAAGTATATGAATTTATTTTAATCTAAACTTACTAAGTTCAAAAAAATAAAATTAGAAAAAACTAATGCTAAGTAATTTGAAGCAAAATTAAGAATAAATACAAATAATATTTATAAAATATTTATTATCTTTTTTCCTCTTTTAATATATTAGCAATTATGAAATTAAATATTGTAAACAAATGTGAAAATAAAATTTACTTTATTGTATTTCTTTCTTTTTCTTTTTTTAATATTTTATTTTCTGACTTTTAATAAATGAAAAAAAAAAGAGTGTAACATTTTTAAAATGATAAAAAAAATTTTTTAATATTTTATCGTTTAATTTATAAAAGTTTTTTTTTTTGAGGATCCAAAAAGTTATGGATTTTTGCATTTGTCATCCGAGGAGAAGCGGACATTACTTCAGGAAGGTTACAAACTACCCACTGCCTTACCATTAACAAAATCTGAGGAAGATGCGTTGAAAATTATTCGGCGAAAAATTAAAAATAAGGTTAAATCATTTTATAAAAAATTACTTTATATAAAAAAGTTAAAATCATTGATTAAAAGTTTTTATTTAATATTTATTATTAATTATATTTGTTCATTTTATACAAACTAGATTGAATGTGTATAATTTAATTAAATATTTCATTTGTTAATTTAATTAAATATTTTAATTAAAAAATATATCGTTTGTTGATTAATTAATTTTATTAATTAAATTTAAGCATATTGCTGAAGTTTAATGTTTTTTACTTTTTTTATCCATTAAATGATAATTTATTATGCGCCCATCAATAATATTTGCTAATTCAAGCTGAATTAATTTTGTTTATTTTATTTTAATTTTCAAAAATTCTAATTATTTTGCATTTATGAGGAATGGTAAATATATTTGATGGAAAATGAAAATAATTTAATAGATAATATAAAAAATTAAAAGAATAAAAACCATTCATTAATTTTTCCTTATTACTACTTTTTTTTTCTTCGATTTCAAATTTAATTTTTTTTCTTTTGAATTTTTTTTTCATTTTTTCTTTTTTTTTTTAGTAAAAATGAACTAATTTTTTAGTTGTCTGCGCAAGAAAGTCGTCGGAAACGCAAGGAATATATGAATGCGCTTGAAAAAAGAATTCAATATTATCTCAATGAAAATTCAACATTAAAATTAAAGGTTTTGTGAAGTTTAAATTTTTTAACAAATATTCCTTCCATTCAATCTTAAATTTCTAAAATTTTATTGCTATTTCAATTAGTTTTACTCCTTTCTTTTTTTTTTTTTAAAAAGTAAATAAATAAAAAGGCGATCTAAAATTTGTTAGTATAAATAATCAAAATATCAAATGAATGAAGTTTGAAAATATGTAAAAAATTAAATATTGAATTAAATCATTGATGAAAAAAAAAAACAGTAATTAGAATGATTGATAAAATTTGATTAGTAATTAAAAGTTGAATTGATTGTTGTATTACACCTGTTACACTATCAGATATATTTATTTGTTAGTTCAGTGATAATCCCATATTTTATGATCAATTATTGATAATGATTCTTTTTTTTTTTTAAATTTTATAAAATTAAATTTTTTAGCTAAAAGATTTGGAACAAAGGAATCGTAGTTTATTTATTGAATTAAAAAATTTCAAAACATCAATTGGATCAAATCATACGACAGAAAATCATCCATCATATCCAACATCTAATGTTACAACTATTAATTGATTCATATAAATCATTTTTGTTTTATTCTTTTCTTTTTTTTTTTTAAATGATAAAAGTTATATCAAAATTTGATAACAAATAAATTTGTTACAAAATGTAATAATTATGTATTTGATATTTGCATTGATAAATTTTAGTAGTTATACTGATAATATTTTTTTATCAAAATATTATTTATTAAATTTTCAATTCTAAAAATTATTTCTTTCATTAAAATTTATTTTTAATTAAATAATTCGAAAAAAAAAAACTTTCAATTGTCATTTTTTTTCTTGCATCATTCATTTGTTTATGTGTACATCATTGATTTTATTTTTATTTTTAGTTGTAAATAAACAATTGATAATATTGCAATACTGTATTTTAATTTCAAATTGAATTGAGTAAATGTTGGATTAATTTATGAGAAATTAAATTTTTATTAAATAATTTTAAAAATTACTCCCTAGTATTCATGTTAGTTGTAGAATTAAATAATAAAGTGGAATTATATTATTATTGCTAAACTTATTGAAATTAATTACACAAATTCTAAATTTCAAATTTTGTATATTTTAGAGCATAAACAATTTGATGGAATATGTATACATAATATTTTGAAATACAAATATCAAATATCTATTCTTAATAATAAAATTCAATGTAATTAATATTTTAGAATATTTTAAGATTAATTGCAGTTTTATAATTCAAAATAAATCAATTGCTTTGATTTTTTTTTTTAAACATTTCTAAACAATTTTTTAATGAGATTTTTAAAGCGTAAAAAAATAGGACCTAAATCTATTTTTAAAAAATTTTACCTTAAATTATTATCGCATATTTTAATAGTAACTTTTACATATTTCATATTGTTTATTTAAAATATAAATAAAGTAATTAAAATGAAATGAAAAAAGTAAATAAAAATTATGAACGAAATTCAAAATTTCTTCTATTTTTTCTCTTTTTTTTAATAACAGCTATACTCTGGTGAATTTTAATTTTTTTTTTTGAATTTTTTCTTTTTAAATTAAGAGAGTAATAGCATTAATTGAGCGGTTATCATTGTTTTTAAAGTAATTTCTTATCAAAATTATTATAACTATGAATTTTTATCACAATGCATACATTTTCAATGTGTATGAAATTTTTACTTTGTTTGTAACAAAAATAATATTATTAGAAATTTAATTTTTTGAACAAATAAAATTAAGTTTAATTATATTAAAACAAATTACGATTAAAATGAATTAAACTGAGCTAAAATTTAATTAAAGATGAAGAAAGATTTAATTTAATTTCTCTAACAACATTTTTGTAATCTATTAAGCTTAAAAATCTATTTAAAAAAAAAAAAAAAAATTAAGAAAAAACCAAATAAAAAATATTCTCTTCCAATTATGCAACAATTTCAATTAATCAATTCCAATTGATTCATAATTATTGCTCATTAATTGAAGTAATAATACCAAAAGAAAACAAAAAAACTTTCAATCATACAAAAATTTTTGTTAATTAAATTAAATAAAATTTTAATTAGTTCAAAAAATAACAATATTAATTTTAGCATAGCATAGCATAGCAAAATTTACATTTGATAAAAATTAACAATAACATTTCATCCTTTCATTATACTTTTTTTTCTCCCCTTTTGTTATATTGTGGTCAAAAATTGAAAAATTTTCATTTTACAATTTATAAAATCCTAATCCAAAATGTTTGTCAACAATAACAATGAAGTGAAAGTTGACAATTACTTTTGATTAAGCGGGAGAAGATGTGTTATGCATGATTTTATTACTAGTTCATGATCACACAGTTATTCTCACCTGTTTGCTCGGATAATTATTACCTGTATTCAATCATTGTATGTAATAAACACATACACACATACATACATACACACAGACACACACACACATACACAGATCATAACGAATTATTGTCACTTATACAGATATGTTACTTCCGCTTTTCATCCTTTTTTTCATCAATTTAAGGTAATAACTTTTTTTTTTTTTTTTTTAAATTAAAAAAAAATGAAACAAATTATACATTTATTTTTCTTTTAAATCTTTCTTTCTTTTTTTCAATTAATTTTTTTTTTTATTTTTAATGCATATCGTTATGATTGAACGTTAGCATTTCTACATAAAAAATTTTAGAAAATTTTAAACAATAACATTAATAGTATTATTAAAAATTAATGCTATCATATTTTAATTTGAAATTAATTAAAAAAATTTTTTTTTTTTAATATGCTTTTTCAAATTTAGTTAGCTAATTGTTTTTTTTTTCTTTTATTATGTGTATGTATGTTTTTAAACAAAAACTTTTTCCTAGCTATTCATTTAGTAATTTTTCAAAGAGGAAAAAAAAAACTTTGAGAAATTTTAAAAATTAAAATTTGCTCTATGCGGAAAAAAAAACAGGTTGAAATTGACAAAAAATTTTTGTTTCGCAAATTTCCAACTGTTTTTTTATTTTTTTGGAAATTTATTGATCGATGAGCTAAAAGAGGAAAAAATCGAAATGCAAAAATGATTTTCTTGTTAATTCACACTTTTTTATTTAAATTTAGTATTAGAACAAACAATTAACAATCTGTGCGGCTTGCTTATTAAATTAGTAAAATGTTGAATGTTTAAAATTATTTCTTAAAATAATCCATAAAATCTATTTTATTTTACTAAAAGATAAAATCAGGAAATATTTGAAAAATAAATTTTGAAAAAAATTATTGAACTCTGGAGTCGAATGTTGATAATCATTGGTAAACAAGAAAAATCAATTAGAATGATTTTTTTGAAAAGATAAAATTGTGAGCTTTTAATTGAATATTTGAAATTAATTATTTTAAAATTTTAAATTCATAGATAATTGTTAGTAAAATAACAAAAACTAATTAGAATAATTTTTCGTTTTTTTTTTTCTTTTTTTTGCTAAAAGATAAAATTGTAAATTTGGAATATATAGAAGAGTTAAAAAGAAAAAAAAAAGATTAAAAATAAAATAGTAGAATAATACTATTGAAGGTCATATTACATGCATTACATCATTTCAAAATTAAAAAAACTAGAATTTTTACATTTATAAAACATTTATTAAAAAAAAAAAGAATTTTTTTTTTTTTAAATGAATAGTTTTATTAAGTTTCTTTTAGTCATTTACATACAATCCTTTTTGTTCAACTTTTTTGAAAAATTATTATCATAAACACATAATTTTTATTAAATGATAAAAAAAAAAAATGAAAATACTAAAAAATGAAAAATATTAAAATTAGCATAGCAAAATATTACAAATTTGCAATTTCACCTGTTTGCTCGAATAATTATTACCTTTATCACATATTATATTTAAATTTTTTATTATTATATTTAAACTAATACATTTTTTATCAAATCCAAATTTTCTCGTTTAAATATGGCTACTTTTCATTATTTTTATTTTTATTTAAATTAGTTTTATTTTTATTTAAATATGACCACTAAATTTTTTTTTTTTTATTTAAATATGGTAGCATTTGCAGTCTTGCTTATTGTCAAGCAGTAAACAATAATAATTTGCCATTATCATTGCTTTCCGGATACGGAATGGACATGTGTCGTTATATGTCTTGTCCATATGGTCAACAATGCTTAAATGGTTTATAATTTTGATAATTTTTGAAATTATTTAAAAAAATAAATTAGTTAAGCAAATGAAATAATGAAAAAAAAAATAAAGTATTAATTTAAAACATTTTTTAAATTGAAAAAGAAAAGTGTGTAGCACAGCTTTTACACTTGTAAAAATCTAAAATGAATATATCAATAATCCTAATTTGAATAACTTGAATTTCATATTGTTATTTGAGAAATAATTCCATTGTTATGCTAATATGATAATGTTATTGTATTAGTTATTAATGTTGCTAATACATCAGTTAAAAAGCATTAACATTAATTCACTTATCCTAAATTATTATTAGACTACCAGTGTATATACAATAATTAAATACTAATTAAAAGTTTAAGGTGTATGTTGGAGCAGTACACCGCTTCTTACTACCACAATTACAATTCCAAATAATTTCAATCCATTTCCAATTAATCAGAATAGTTATTCCGGATATATGAATCCATCATTAGTAACAAATCCGTGGTATACAAATGGGTTAGATTTTACGCCTACTGGAAATAGACGATGTTTGTTTTTTTTTTTTCTTTATTGCAAAACAAACATAAATTAAAATATTAATTAGAACATATAACTTTGGCATATATATCTAAAACAAAAAATTTACTAATTAAAAATATTATAAAAATTTGAAATTTGAAATTCTTTTTTTATTACCATTAGCATTTAATAATTAATATATTTCGAGAATAATTTATACTTTTTTTTTCAACTTATTAATACCTTAGATAAAAATCATAAGACAAATAAATTATAATTCATACTAATTAAATGTTTGATTATTTATCAAATATGAAACAGAATAGAGAAAGAGACAGAAAGAGTTATGAATTATTCAAATAATTTTGATTATTATAAATATTATTATACTTCTACAATATTTACTAATTATTATTTGAAAAAAATAAGCAAATAAATAAACAAAATTGAAAGTTATAAATTATTCAAATGGTAGTATTTATTTATTAAATTACAAAATTATATTTCTATAAATTCCGGTCCTAAATTTATTAAAATATATGTTGCAGTATGTGCAACTAATGCTAATTGCTATAGCGGTCAAACTTGTCGCTACAATGGTTGTTTTTATGGGACAATGTCATATAACTTTGGTAATGTCATATTTAACAAATATTAACATTTCAAATTATTTATCCATAAATTCATTAATCATTTTTCATTTGCATAGCAATAATTAATTAAATATACTGAATATTTTCAAATTTTATTTATTATTATTATTAGTTTTTATTATTGTTATTATTGTTAGTTTTTATTATTTTTATTATTATTATTGTTATTATTATTATTGCTGTTATCACTATTATTATTATCACTATTACTATTATTACTATTATTATGATTATTATTACTATTATTATTACTAATATTACTATTGTTGTTATTATTGTTACAGTTTATTTAATATTTAAATTAGTAGTTTAGAATTCTTTACTAAAAAAAAAAAAAAAACCGTAAATTTTACTTAAAGTAAGAATTAAAGAATTATTTTAGGGACACAGGCATGCAGTTTAACGGAGCATTGTCCAAGCGGTCAAATATGCGTTAATGGTTTTTGCTTGCCAAGCAATGTTGCACAAGCCGGAACTCGTAATCAACCAATGCTTATATGTATAAAATATTAAATTATTGTTAAATATTAAAAGTAGAAAAAAATAAAATTGTATTAAATAAAATTTTTTTTCAAAAAAAAAAAAAGAAAAATAATATTTCAAAAATAAATTTCAAAATTTTAATCTTTAAAACTATTGGTAAAATAAGCTGAAAAAAAAAATGAAAGAATAATGAAGATAAAATTAAATATTGTATTTTCTTGACAACTAAATTAGTATGAATTTAAAAATAATTTAAACATAATTTCAATCTTTCTTTTTTTTGTTTTTTTAAATTTTAGCTTGTTCAACTGGAGCAATTTGTCCCATCGGTTATTATTGCGTTAATGGATTTTGTGTTCGAAATGCTCTAACATCAACTTTTGGTAAACTTTTAACATTTTCAAATTTCTTCTTTTGCTTTTTAATTAGTAATAGATTTTAACAATAATAATTTAAGTCTGCTTTTTACTTAGTAATATACAATACTTTAAGGAAGCAATAAGTAAAATTGAAATGATATTAAGATTTCTCGTAATGAAATTAATTTTATAATCAAATAGGAAAAGATTGGTAATTAAATTGGCGTTATGTATGATTTTATTTCATCTCTTAAAAAAAAAAATCTTTTCTAATATTAATCATTAAAATATTTCCATTCATTTTGAAATGAATACTTTTTAATGAGTAATATTGTAAAAGTATTTTGTGTTATATATGTATTTTATTATTCATTCACATTTATCTCTTAATTTTATTACTATGAATACAATCAATTGAATTATTAGTTTTATTTTACAAAAAAAAAAAAAACAACAAATAATAGGAAAATAATCAATAATAAATAACTTATAATAATAAAAGAAAATTTTCGTAACATGAAAATTTTTTGAATTTTGCAAAGTTTTCCTTTTTTTCTCTGTCATTAATTACAACTAATTAATTAATTTTNNNNAAAAAAAAAAGTAACTATGTAATTTATAAAATTTTACATTTTTAAAATATGCTTAATTAATTGTAATTAAAGTGAAAATTTTTTTTTAACTAAATTGTAATTGAATTTTAAATTTATAGGATGTTCACGTAGTATATGTCCAACAGGAATGACATGCTATATGGGACGATGTGCCAGTTCTAGTTACTTTGGAAGATGATTTAACAAGTATATCAGTATATCAGTTCAAAGGAATATCATTATCAGTCACAAACAGCAAAGAATTTCATATCAATTTCATATTAATGAATAATTAAATTCAATATTTCATTAATAAATTACATGTCCAATTGTTATTCATATACATATGTTTTAAAAAAATTAAGCAGTTTTGATGAATTATTTCAAAATCCACAAATATTCTCTATCATTTTGCTCTGGAACTGAATTTGAATAAGAATTTTCAGCAGCAGTTTGTAAAATTTCCACAGATTGAATATCTAATTTTGTCGATGATATCAATGGTTTTCGTGTATATGTTTTAGATGAAATAACTGGAATCAATCCTTAAATGAAAAAAAAAAAAAATAAAAAGTTCGAAGTTCAAACAATTTCATTCTGAAAGCAAATTTTGATGTTAAATAAATATCAAAATTTAAAAGTTGTATTTTGAAGTGATTAAACAATTGCAAACCTGGACAATGTGAACAACTACCAGGAAATCCAGGTTCACCTGCTACACCTGGTGGACCTGGTAGTCCAGGATCTCCTGGTGGTCCTCTTTCTCCCACTGAACCTCGTGCACCTTGATTTCCTGCTTGACCTGCTTTTCCATCATGTCCTGGAAAATTAACTTTCGATAGAATGTCATAAATTTTAGTAGAATATGGTCAGTTGAGAAAAGATCACTTGAAAAGTTCATAAATATAATGCTGAAAATAAAATTGGAAGTTTTTTTTTTTTTTTTTTTGTTGTTACCTTTACCACCGGGTGCTCCTCGTGGACCGATACCTCCTGGTGGACCTGTTGGACCAGGTGGTGCTCCATTCAATACTCTACCACGATCACCTTCTGGTCCTTTTGGTCCAGGAGGTCCTGGTTCTCCACGAAGTCCTGGTGGTCCTCGTGGTCCAGGTCGATTTGGCTCTCCAGGTTTGCCTGCTTTTCCAATTGGTCCAGGTTTGCCACGTAGTCCTTTTGGTCCCGGGAAACCAGGTGGTCCTGGTGCACCTGGTGGACACTGAAATTTTGTCTTGCTATAATGAGCTGTAAAATTTATGAAAATAAAAATTAAAAATTACTTCGAAATTTGCTATTGAAATATTCTAATATTGAATTCTATTAAAATATTCTGATATTGAATTTATTTAATTAAAATATTAGTATTTTATTAATTTGAGTGAATTAAATAGAAGTGTCACATTTTCTGTAGAATTAAATTTTAATTGACTTTTTGACAACTATTTGTGCCTGGTGGTGGTGCAGGAAGGTATACACCGTTACGTCCATTAGCACCGTCTTTACCTGGTTCACCTTCTTTTCCTACAACATCCAGCAATTACTCAAATACTTAAAGACATTAAATTAAATTTTATCTTCTCAATTTAAATTAATAAAAATTTTTTTTAAAAAAAATATTTTACTTTCTTTAAAACTTTAATAATATTTTTGTTAACTAACTCAAAATATATTCAAATATAAATTTTCGAAATACCAATATATTATAAAATTTAATATTCATTACTAACGATTATTATTATTAAATCATGAAAAAGGTAGAATTACCTGGTATACCATCTTTTCCAGGTGGTCCTCGAGGTCCTGGCAATCCCTGTGAACAAGTACAACATGCATCTTTTGCAAAATTACTAGTAAATGGCAAATTGAAATTGTTAGAACGAGATTTTCGAATTTTATTTCCAACCAAAGCTATTTGCTTCCAAATATCACCTGATTGAGCCTTTAAATGATTTATGAATAAATTAATAATTTTGTATGAGATTTTAATTAAAAGAATAATTTTGGTATAAGATTTTAATTTAAAAAAAAAATATGAAATACTAAAATTATCTAATTCGAAGTATTATTTTTATTCATTTCATCCTGAAGTGTTATTTTCTTTTTACTTAAAAGAAAAAAATGTATAAAGTATTCTACTCATTCGATGAAGTATTTTTAATTTTTATTATAATTTCTTATTATTTTATTAATTTCTCATTCCTATTATTAGTAGCATAATCAATATTTTATATTCCCTATTATTATTTCATTTCTGCTTTTTTTTTTAAAATCAATTTCTCTTTTAATTAATATGAACTTTTTTTTTAATCACTTATATCATTACATATCAAATATTCATAGTTTTTCTTTTTTCTTAATTCTCACTAAAACTTTGTAGATAGTAATTTGAGAAAATTTTTGTTAATTTTCAAAAAGGAAAACTTTTTCCATTTTAAATTTTTGATTACTTAAATTTTGCTTAAATTTCATAGTACATAAAAGAATAATTTATCGTGAAATTTCATGTAAAAAAAAAAATGATTTTTCAAACTGAATTAAATATATCTTATTCATATCCACTGTTAATTACTAATAAACCGATCATCCTAATTTTTTAATTAATTAATTAAATTAAAAAAAAGAAAAACGGAACACTACAATTATAAATTTTAATATTACACAGACCTTGCATAATTCAACCTGTGAAAGCAATGTTGATATGACTTGTTGACTACGAAAATGCATTAATGGTAATAAAATGACAACACTTAAAATGCAAATTGTTGAACATCCGGTTGCTATTACGGTTGCTTTCCGTGTTGCCAATATACTCATCCGAATGTAATAATTAAATTAAATATTTACACAAATTCAACAATTATAAAATTTAATAAATTTACAAATCGTATTTCTACAACAATAACTAATAAATGAAATAAAAATTTCATTTTATTGTAATAATTAATGAATGACAAAAGTAGATAAAGTGGCTTTTCTTTTAAAAAAAAAATTCTTGATAGAGTTAAAACTGAAAATAAGAAATTATTGCAATTAATTGCGATATAATTTAGTAATTATTTTACATTTTTTGGAATTAATATTGGAAATAAGAAATTATTGCAATTAATTGCGATATAATTAGTAATTACTTTACATTTTTTGGAATTAATATTGGAAATAAGAAATTATTGCAATTAATTGCGATATAATTTAGTAATTACTTTATATTTTTTAATTTGATTAATTTCTGGTTGTTATGTAATTAAAATTAAAATTTGCAAAATATTTTTCCATTTTTTGATTTTTTTTAAAATTATTTTAAATTATGTTAACATTGCTACAATTATGCTATATTTATGAACTTATAGAAAGTTGGTATAGTATTTAAAGTTTCATTTTATATTAAACTCAATATTAATTCTAAAAAAGTATTTAACTCTAAAAAGTAAACTGTTTAATTATTTGAAATTTACGATATGATTAAATGAATGAACGAACACCTTTCAAAGTAATTTAACTCTAAAAAGTAAACTGATTATTTGAAATTTACGATATTATATGATTAAATGAATGAACGAACACCTTTAAAAGTATTTAACAGTAACCATTGAATACTATCTTTTTCATTTTTCATATTTTTTGAAATATCATAAATTTGAATATTTATTTATTTTTATTTTTTATTTTTTTTTTTTGCAATATATCATCAGCCAGCTAAAAGTTTATTAGAATATCAATCAGATAGAATTATATGAATAGTTATATTAAATTATTTACTATTATATTAATTATATTATTCGTAACTTACTTTATATTAATTTAAGTAATTTCAAAAAAAAAAACTGAAAAAATAAAGTAAAATAAAGAAAAATAAATGGGAACGATTGGAAATGATCAGAAATAATTTCAATTACAATTAGAAATATATAGGATAGGAAGAAAACGAAAAATGATGTCAATAACCTTTTATTTGTTCGGTTACAATCACAGTTCTATTTCACATTCATTAGAGTTTTTTTCTTTTTTTTTGACTAGAAAAAAATTTTATACCTAACAAAATTAATTTCACTAATTTGTAATATTTTTAATGATAATGCATAATTAATTTTTATTAAAATAAAATTCATTTCAATCAATGTAATGAATTTTCAATCCAATAAGTATAAAATATTCTTTTTTGAATCATTCCATAATATAATCTTTTTCATAAAAATAAAAATTGACATATTTTTTAATACTCTAAAATTTTACGCACATTGAAGAAAAATGTAAAATAAACCAAAAAGAAAAAACAAAAATTATAGCTAATATTAATCAGAAATTATTTGAAAATGTAATAGCATAGTTAATTATGATACAATTCAAAATGCCAATCTTTGAAAGGCAATTTTAAAAAATTAATTATTCAATTAATTCATTCGTATCTATCATCTATTGATTAAATTACTGATAAAATCATTAACAAAATGATTAATTAAACAAATCACTAATTCGAGAATGAATAATAGCATAATATTAATATTTCATGTACGTTTTTCTCTTCCTTCTGTTCATTTCTTTTTATTTCCATTATTTGTCTTTTTAATTTTATTACTTCTAGATCAAAAATCTTTTTATTTAAAATTTCTCGATTAAAAAAAAAAATTTTTTTAAATATTTAAACATATCATAAAAATGTTTTTAAAAAAAGAAAATTAGAACAAAATTGATTAGTTTTAATTATGATACATTGGTAGAACAAGCAAAATTATCCTGTCAAATAATCAATAAATAAATATTTATGTGAAAAATTAAGCAAAAGAAATAATTATTATTAGTTGATAATTAATTTATCACATTCGAATAATTGTAATAATTACTAAATAATCTTTATTAATAGCACAATATAATAATAATTAAACAAACACAGCAATTTTCAATTTTTAACTAAAACTATTATTTTGTATCAATTTGAAAATATGCACAATTTTTTTGAAGTATATTAGAAATAAGCACCACTGTTGGTAGTTGTTCATCAGATAAATTTTCAAAACATTGAAAATTTCGTTCATACTCATTCGATGTAATAATTTTATCTTTCAGCAATTTTTTCATGACCTAAATTAATTTTTTTTTTCAAAAAAAAAAAAAAACTGCAAACTTAAATTTTGATATTTAAAAATTAAAATGGTAAAATTTTAGGACAAATATTGGTGATAATGAATGATAGTGATTATTTACATTTGTGTATTGGGCAAGAATTAAAGATAAGTGACGATTAAATTGTATTGATGAAAGATAAAAGAATTAAGAATTATTTAAGCAAAAATAATAATAATTAAAAAAAATAATAGATAATTACTCATAAAATTTTAACAAATTTTTAATTTACAATAAATATTTTCGTTTTATAATTAATAAATAGTTAAAGTTTAAAAAATTTTACATACTTTTTTTATTAAATCTCTGCTTATTACTAATTGTCCAACTGCAATAATTAAATGATTTGCAAAATTCTTTGGATTACTATCCATTTGATCACGATTCTCTGCTAACCAATCAAATGCTTCCTTGAAAAAAAAAGAAAAAATTCCATAAAATTAAAATTATTTTTTCAAAAGTGTCTTAATTCATAATTTACAATTTAATTTAACATTGATAATTATTTTTTCAATAAGCATCAATGAAAAAATTTTGGAAACTTTTTTCCA
Organism: Wuchereria bancrofti; assembly: GCA_005281725.1. Taxonomy (NCBI): domain Eukaryota; kingdom Metazoa; phylum Nematoda; class Chromadorea; order Rhabditida; family Onchocercidae; genus Wuchereria; species Wuchereria bancrofti. The sequence goes on from SSBO01000003.1 coordinate 9,109,536, forward strand.
GTATTATAAAATAAAATAGTTTTATTTTGCTATCAAAACCATTAATAATAATTTAAATTAGTAAAACATCAAAATAAGCAGTTTGGACTATTATCAAAATTAAAATAATAATAATAATAATAATAATAATTAATAATAATAATAACAATAAAAATAATAATAATTTAAATTAACAAAATATCAAAATATGTCTATTTCAAATTTTTCAAAATAAACTTTTTCTTTATTTATATTATAGATAATTTTGATTATTATTATTATAACTATAACATACCCTATTTCGTTGCTGAATATTGATACGTTCCATTATTGAACCAATTCGAAGAATTTCATTAATATTTATCTTTGCCTTGCTATTTCTTAATTTAGATTTAACCATTTCACTGATAATTACCTAAAATTATTATGTTCAGAGTTCAAAAAAGAAAAAAAAAAGAAGATAAAGAACACAAATTTCACTGATAAATTATAAATGTAAAATATGTTTAATCACTTAATACAACCAATTACAACCGTTTCAATATTACCTAAAATTGTCAATGAATGAAATACAAATGTTCTTGGATTATTTTAAAGTTACAATCAAATTAATTGTGAGAAAATTAACACAATTTAAAAAATAAAAAATAAATAAAAAACAAAAATTACAATAATAGTAATTACATTCGAATATTGCAGAAGGCTTTTTTGCTTCAAAATGCTAATGAATATATCATTTGATAGAAATATCTGTCGGAAATTTTCTCGGATTATTTGTGATAACTGATTAAGTAACTTTATCACTTCTATATTTTAAAAAAAAAATAAATTTGCCAATTATCTCAAAAAAAAATTGAAAAAAAGTTCAAAATATAGATAATACTAGAAAGAGTTAATTTGAATAAGAAAAATCAAATTGATATAAACTAAAAATGCACTAAATTATATGAATTTAAAAGTATTACTTCTTAGTATATTCTTTAGTATAATATTTATTATATATCTATTATAATATTTATTAATAAGTATTCAATAGATAAAAAATCATCATAATAGTAGATAAAATCATCATAATGATAGATAAAAAAATCATCATAATAATAGATAAAAATTATCATAATGATTGATAAGAAAATCACCATAATTATAGATGAGAAAATCATATAATAGATAAAATCATCATAATGATTGATAAGAAAATCACCATAATTATAGATGAGAAAATCATATAATAGATAAAATCATCATAATGATTGATAAGAAAATCATCATAATAACAGATAAAATGATCATAATAATAGATAAAATCATCATAATGATTGATAAGAAAATCAACATAATAATAGATAAAATCATCATAATGATAGATAAGTTAGCTGATAAAAGATTACGACGGAATTTTGCTAAGTAAGCAAAAACTTATTCAAAATTATAAATTATAAAGATTATAAAATTATAAAACTTAGATTTTTCACTTAAATTATAAAGATATCAATATAAAATAACATACGAATGATAAGTAGCACTACTATCTTCTTTTTTCTTTAGATTTAAAACTTAAATAGCTTGAATCATATCATACTGATAAAGTATATCATACTTTTATCACATATCTTTCAAAGAGTTCATGTAAAATTGATTTTACATTAATATTTTGAAATATACTTTTTTTTAGTTAAATGAGATAAGTTGACAAAAATTTGCTATGAAACTTAAACGAAATATCAGTGTCAACTAATTTGCTTTCAAGTTTTCATTTTCCTCTCATATTACTTAGCATACATTTTCAAATTACTATTTGATTAATTAGCAAAATAAAATTTGAAAATGAATTATGCAAAATATATATGTGTGATTGATTTTACCAACATAGCAATTATTTATTTTAAAATTTAACGATAAGAAAATGTATGTCAAATAGTAAAAGCTAAAAGAATAAATAAAATTTAAAAAAAAACACTATGACAAATTGAGAGATGTTAGAGATTGAAAGAAAATAAAAGAATGTGTTAAGGATTCTGCGCAGATAGCATAATAGCTATGGTAATATTTTATTGTAAAAGTAATGGTAGTAAAAAGTAATTAATAATTAAAAGGTTAAGAAAATTGAAATAATTCTAATCAGTAATTGTAATAATAATTTTAAAAGTACTTATTTAAGTAAAATTATAAATGTTAAGTTTTTTTTTTTATTGATTTTTAAAATGATTTTCTTACAAAGTTAAATTTACACTTATTATTTGCTCGTACGAATAGTCATGCATTATTGTTTCATTTCTTTAATTTGATATTGTTAAGTTTTAAATGTTTGTTTATCGCAGTGATATTTCGCATACGGTATTTGCTACGTTGGTAGCCGTATAGTTCGTACGTGTTAATGATCTCTTGTACGTAACAATGATGTTGTGTTGTTAGCTTTATTTGTACGTGTCGACAATGTTACAATGTTAGCTTCATTCGTACGTGTCAATAATGTTATGATTTTAGCTTCATTCGTACGTGTCAATAATGTTATGATTTTAGCTTCATTCGTACGTGTCAATAATGTTATGATGTTAGCTTCATTCGTACGTGATAATGTTATGATTTTAGCTTCATTCGTACGTGATGATGTTATGATGTTAGCTTCATTCGCACGTGTCAATAATGTTATGATGTTAGCTTTATTCGTACGTGTCGATAGTATTACAATGTTAGCTTCATTCGTACGTGATGATGTTATGATGTTAGCTTCATTCGCACGTGTCAATAATGTTATGATGTTAGCTTTATTCGTACGTGTCGATAGTATTACAATGTTAGCTTCATTCGTACGTGATGATGTTATGATGTTAGCTTCATTCGCACGTGTCAATAATGTTATGATGTTAGCTTTATTCGTACGTGTCGATAGTATTACAATGTTAGCTTCATTCGTACGTGATGATGTTATGATGTTAGCTTCATTCGCACGTGTCAATAATGTTATGATGTTAGCTTTATTCGTACGTGTCGATAGTATTACAATGTTAGCTTCATTCGTACGTGGTGATGTTATGATGTTAGCTTTATTTGTACGTGTCGATAGTATTACAATGTTAGCTTCATTCGTACGTGATGATGTTATGATGTTAGCTTTGTTCATACGTGCTGGACTTGCCGTGGTGTTTCAGAAATTGATGGGAAATGTCTTCACATGTGCAATACAATCTAGAAGTGAGAGAATTTTGAGGCAGATGGAGCAAGATGGTATTAAATATTTCTTTACATAATTCATTATCGGCGGATTGAAAGACAAAAAACTTGAAAATATTTTCGAAATTTCAAGAGACATCGTCATTTGTGAATTTAATAACAATGCAGTTTCTTAAAGCAGCGATAATTACTAATATGATTGTTTCAAGTTCAGTTTTAATGAATCCATTAGTTTTACAGCGAATTTATCCAACTGAATTTTATTGCCATACGATGTTGCTATCGCAGTGAAGAAATTTTATGATGATTTTAAAAGTATGAAATGAGGAAAGTGAATTTTTTTGATTAGTCCAAAGCAATAATATTTTGTATGGAAGCTTATTAAACGTAAATGTTATCTAAGAATCATCTGGCTTTTTTTTTTGCATATCATTTTGTTGTACGCAGTCGTTGTAAAATTTTGATGACTTGTAAATGTATGTTTCATTGTTTATTACTATTGTTAATTATTCTTTGTGTTAGAATTGTAATTCACAATTACACTCAAAAATATATGCTTGTTTGTCGAATTGCTTATTTCTTATAATTCTTTACTTAATGACACAGTTATTTGTTGCTATAGAAAAGTATTCGTTCGTAGCATAATTTAGAGAAATGATTTGTCATTACGCGTTATTAATAATATTAATCATTTTTTAATGTTTTCATTTTCTTTTCTGCAGATACTCCTGAATGTAATGGGCAGCAATTTCCCAGAAGTATGGGCAGACGACGAGCAGATGTCTGGACTTATGTCCATGATAAAGGTATAACGCGTTTTCAATTTTCGATTTATCAGTAATTTCGGTGAATATTCTAATTGACAATCAATCTGATGATGAATTATTCAAACTTTCAATATTTTAACCTGTTTATGGAGCACATAAGAACGAATTGAATTGGCTAGTTAACATTGTGAATCTGGCAAACGTAGATATTGGAAAAATTATTACAGAAAATCCAGCATAACTGTATTTAACATTGTTTCATCAGTATATATGTCAATTTTTTTTTTCTTTTTTATTCAGGCACGAGATGTGAATCCAAATGATTATGATCGAAAGATCGAATTTTGGTCCGATATGATTGCAAAATCATGTGATAGTGAAAGAAATACAGTTTTCACTATCGACATATTAAAACGACGTTTTCGTCGAGGTGACCAGCTACCGGGTTCGCTTAATGTTATTATTCAACATATGCTTGAGTAAGCTTTTCATATGATTGGAATTTTATTGTATTGCATATACATATATTATCTTTTTTAATGATAGTTTTGCTAAGTGGATTTGTTATAAATACAAAGATTTTTCGCTGTGCAATGTTATTGCTACATTGGCACTTATTAAAATTCGAAATAACTTTTAACATAAATCACATCTTTTCTTTTTTTACGAGTGATATTTACGTCACTGATTAAGCAACTGTACCTCTGTTCTGCCTTGTTATTGATAATTGATTATATTGTCCTCTTTATATACTCATTAAGATGACATAATGATAAAGTGTTAGAGAATTCTTGAAATATCCGAGAATTTTTCTCAGAGGATATAGTAAAATAGATAAATTTGACAAATGATTTAAGATTTTTTAGAACACTAGAATAGATTATAATCGATAATCAGTGTTATCAAAATTATTAGATGCACTACACTGCAATGATCGATTCTAATTGCTAAAATTTGATATATGTTAAAGCAAGTATTTTTTTTTCAGTATAGGTGAAATTACCACCCTGGATGATTACAAAGCTCGAAATCAGAATTGGCTTCAGCGAGGATATAGATCATTCATGGGAAGTTTGTGGGGTGCTACTAATGATAATCAAACAGAATATGTTCATCTCCCAACTGTTAAAGTAATATCTCTTTTCATTTATTACATCTCTTTTAACTCCTTCAGATTAACTTTACTTAGTCTTTTTCAATTACATTTGTATAAATTGGATAGTTGTAACATTTGAAATTTTTTCTAAACATTGTGAAGATTTTCTAGAAACATGCTGACAATATGTTGGAATTTTTCCGAAGTGAATATGCTGTTGATGATGATATGCTACCGGAAATCGTCGATTCAGCAGAATTTTTTGAGGAATGTAAACATTTAGTTGCTAACAAGAAAACTTATGATGTTACACTAGCAGAACTTGTTAATCGAGGCGAAGTTTGTTATTATGAATTTTTTTTTCTTTCTAGCTCATAAAATGTCAATTATTGTCCATCACAAAAAAAAAAAAAATGCTTTATTTTTACCTCCTTTTAATCATACAACTTATTGTTTCTGTTTTTGAATGAATAGCTCCGGAAATTTGTTGAGATTTTGTTGAAATTTTCCGTATGATCGATAATTCATCTAGTTTATCATTTTCTTTATTTGGCCATTCTTTATAATCGTAAGTTTATTTGCAGGTAACAATAGGTTCATCTAAAATAGGTGAGGAGATACTGAAATTTCGTGACAATGCTGCTTATGGTCCTATCAAGTGGACAGAATCTGATGCCAGTGTTCATGACATGAGGCGAGCAATGAGCAAACTAGAACATGAAATTAAACGTTTGGAGATGAAAGCAAAGAAGTAAATTCTTTTTAATAATCTAAATAGTTTTTATTGCATTATTTTTATTTATTATGAATATTTTTTTTTTTATGTTTTAAATATCTTAGATTGGTTGTCTTTAATGATTTCTTTTTTTCTTCTTCTTTAGGGCTGAAAAAGATGCTCGCTTATACATACGTCAAGGTAATAAGAATCATGCTGCGCAATATTTACGTCAAAAGAAACGAGCTCTAAAAGAAATTGAATCTAAAGATAATCAATATCAAAGGCTTTTGGAAATAATGCGACAATTAGGACGAACAAAGCAAAATAAGCAAATTTTGGATGTATACAAAGCTGGTGCTAATGCTTTTAAAGCTACTTTGCAAAGGCAAGGTATTTCTGCAGAAAAGGTATATTTTTTAATTTAATTCTCTTGTTATTTTCAATTCATTTCAGTTAACTTTATTACATAATATCATTCTTTAACTTAATTCCTATTTTTTGCTTCTTTTTTTTTTCACCTAGAATACTTTAGGGAATTTTTTCCTTATTTGCTCAATTTTTTTTTTTTTTTTTTATTTATTTATTTGTTATAGATTGATGAAACTATGGATGATATCGATGATGCTATGGCAGTTGCTGAGGAAATTCAAGATGCTATTGCTGCCGGTGTACCAACATTAGCTACTGATGAAATTAATAAAGATCTCGAAGCTGAATTAAATGCTATACTTGCTAGTGACAATAGTGAGGTAGATTTAATGATTAAGGATTTGCCAGATATGCCATCAGAAGAACCCTCTACAGCTGCTGGTCCTGCTAGAACTAGTAAAGAGACTGCAGATAATTCAATTGCAGCACGTTTGAAAAGGTTACGTGAAGCTGTTTAGTCGTTAAATTTTGTCCAATTATTGTATTAATGAAATATTTTATTAATTCATAAACAATTTTGAGCAGCAGCCATTATTATCACTGATGCAATTTTATGTGATTTATAATTTTTTCCAATTTTTTTTTTGTTTTTTTTTTTTTTTTGGGAGGTGGTGAAGAGGAGCGAAATGTTATGTAATCTTGTTTACTATTTGATTGTATTGTTTACTATTCGATTGAGTATTTTGATTTATTAGAACAACAAAAAAAGATTTGTTATGTGCCGCTAAATGTAGGATTTTAATTTTGAACTTATGGTCATAAGAAAATGATTTCTCTCAATTGCCATCTATTGTTTATTGATTGCTTGATCCCAGTTTTGTTTTTTTTTTATTGTACTTTTTATTGTACTTTTTTTCTTTATTTTATTGTACAGCATGCGACTTATATTCTTTCTTAACTCTTTTATTTAATTGTAAAAGCAGAAAACAAAAAACTTGAAAAGTTTTGTTTAGAAGGACGGTATTTTGTTGATAAGATGATGATGATAGGATATGTTATGGATATTTTCCAATCTTTTATGATTTATTCACTTATATTCTATCTTAGCATTAAAGTTTATACTGTCGCTGTTTTTTCTTTTTGGATGAATCTTTTTTGAAAATAATTCTGTCCGATCAGTTTGTCTAATTAAAAGTAAAACAACAAGAAATATATGCAAATAAACTGTAACCATTTCTGTAATTACAAATTAAAATAGCCTATAAAAAAAATTATTAAAAGAAGTGAAATGCAATAAAACACAAATTTCATAATCATAATTCAAATATTCATAAAGCGATAACTACTGCTATTGCAAATCTGTTAAAAATCGGCTGACGAGAATAAATTTCATAAAAATAAAACGTGTTGTGGGCAACAGTTAAATGAATTGATAATTCAAAGTGTTAGGAATGTTTGCTGTTCAAAAAGATTAAAAGATTTATTCGAGAACTGAAATATTAATATAATGCTTAATATGCAAGGGAGAGTTAAGCTTACTAGAAAATATTAAAATTTTTTTATTTGGGGATTTATTTATTTACTTATTCGTTCACTTACATTCATTTGTTTATTTGTTTGTTTATTATTTATTATTTGTCTACTTGCTTATTTATTTTTTATTTATTTATTTTTTGCTCTTTCTCTTTTCACTTTTCCAGTGTGAGAAGCTTAAGATGATAAAATGGATGATTAGAAAAGGTAATTTTCAGAATTGATTAAGAGACTGATCACTTTATGCTTGATATGATTAGATGTTTACTGATAAGATAAAGAATCGTGTAAGATCTGAAATTATGAAAGTGGACGACAATATTGCTAATAGTTAGATGATGCATTTATTACGTTTATTACGTCAAATGTTCTTTTACGTGAAAATTTCTGAATGCATTCTATACACAACAATGCAGTGAACGGTTTAGTAGAAAATAAAACGAGAATGATTAACGGTGGTACTAATATTTCACGTTATATTTCACGTTTTACAACGTGTCCATCGTAATAGCATTGCAATGAACTCAAATCTACAAGTCATTTAATCTAATCAAATATCATATCACAAGATAATATCATTTTTTTTTTTTGAATTAATCAAATTGTAACTTTTTTCTTTGTAAAAATTAACCACATATTAATCAGATGTAAAATTAAAAATTCTACCATCTAATTTATCACAAATTCTGGAAGAGTCAGCAACAGTAATATTTTATTATTTAATTATTTTGCATAATAAAATTTAAATATATTCATACTTTTATTGCAAATTATCAAATGATTTCGAGTAATATTCAAAATTATCACTTTAAGAAAAGATTCGATATTTTGGAAAGTGAAAATATATGAATGAATGAATAAAAATGATATCTAGCAGAATTTTTTTACGACTGATAATGACTAATATAATTTTTATAAAATTATCACTTCAAGAAAAGACTCGATATTTTGGAAAGTGAAAATATATGAATGAATAAAAATTATATCTAGCAAATTTTTTTACAACTGATAACGACTGATATAATTTTTATAAAATTATCACTTCAAGAAAAGACTCGATATTTCTGAAAAAGAAAAAAAAGAATTATTTGAATACTTTTTGTCGGAATGAATGATACGATCTGATTTCTTATCCTTATAAGATGACATATTTTCATGTCTGTACTAATTTCTATGTGTAAATTAATAGACAAATTTATTTGTAAATGGAATGAAATGCATTTAGCAATTCTATAATTAATTATTTCAAGAATTGGTATGAAAATTTTCACTGCAAAAATTTTTCAAGTAAAATAAGAAAAAGCAAATAATCAAAAAAAAAAAAAAAAAAGTTGAAAACTAACAAAAATAAATTCATTTTTAATTCTCGACTACACATATATCTTCTGAAGTACTATTCTTTTTGTTGTTTGTATAGTAAAATGTTTGAAAATTAATTCAATCAATAGATTTAATTCCTAAATTAAAATTAAAATTAAAATTAAATAGAACAACAAAAATATGTCAATACAGTTTTATATGATATTTGTTCTGAATAAACCGATTACATGCATAGTTATAGTTGTAGCGAAATTGTTGAAAAGATATTTCGATGAGATAAACGAAGTGATAACATTTGATATTGATAAATTTGTGCAGAAATGATAATCGATCAACTGATAAATGCAATCATTCTATCACTATCTTCGATTATTTAAACAATTTCATTCATGTCCAATTATTTATCATATTTTCGTCTCTTTCTTATTCGTAATATTTTATTCTCACAAATATTTCATTGTAGCAAGAAAAAAATAATTAAATTAAGTTTTACCTTAATCTTTCACTTAAATTAAGCTTTATCTCAATTTTTCAATTTTAGCTCTAAAAAAAAATTAAATTATTTTATAGTATTACTATATTATTATCTATATAATAGCATAAAATATTTTGCTAAATATTTTGATAATTTAAATAATTTGAATGAAAAATTTTACCATTTTTTTTTGTTTTTTTTTTGTTTTGTGCAAATAGTATTAATGAAATTTTATCAAATGAAGAAATTTTGAGTGCAAAATTTTGTCCATTACTTTTCAAATAATTTTCAAACCAATTCATTTCATTTCTCAATGACATTTTTCACATTGTATTTCTTCTAATGATTAAATGAATGTATGAAATGATCAATTGATCCTATTTCGCAATGTTCACACTGATCTTTTCATAAATGATCAAATTGAAACTTTCATTTCGCAAAAATTTTGCTTTGCTAAAAATTTAATTTAGAAGAAAAAAACAAAAACAAAACAAAATATGATTGAAGAGGAGAACATTTCTTGTAAAAAATGATACATTTAAACATTTTAGTCATTTTATTAAGTTGAAAAGTTGAAAAGTACAATTCGTAGCAAAAGGTCAAAAAGTGTCACTAGTCAATGGATATAAATTAAACTTTTTGAATTCTAGCAATTGCCTAATGTATATCCATCGTTCGATCAATCGATCAATCGATCGATCGATTGATCTATCAATCTAATCTATTTGTCTAATCTATTTTCTTCTTGTTATTTATTCTTCTCAGCTGGAGCAAATCCAAATTTTGGAATGAATATAAAAATAGAATAAGTTTTCTATATTGTTATGTTATCAGCATTATCACCAAAGGTATTTCTTTCCAAAATATCAGTAAAAAATTATCAGTCTTAGATATTAATATATCTAAGACTGATAATTTTTTAATATATCTAAGACTGATAAAGTTGCTAATTAGATAAGCATGCAAAAGATTATAATCGTGATAGTGATACTATACGTGACAATGTCGTACGTGATAGAATAGCTACGTGTTATGATACTTCAACTATTTACGTCAATTTATTAAATATTTTTAAGGAAATTATTAAATTTGTAAGTTTTTAAAAAAAATTATTCATTTTAAATAAACTTAGCTAATAAAATTATTTTGTGACATAATCAATTTTGAAAAGTACAAGAATTGTGACCTTTTTTTCTTGTTTAATTTTAAAAATTAAAGAGAAAATTTAATAAGTAAGGAAAATTTTTTTATAAATTATACATCCTTACAAATCACTAAAATTATTTTCAAAGCAGTATTAAATGAAAAAAATCCTTGCATTATTTCATCACAACAAAATTTCATTAATAAATTTAAAATTTCAAAAAACTTTCTCTTTCTCTTTTTTTTTTCTTTCTTTTTTGCTTATGTTACATGGCCTTTGTTATAAATTTGCAAAATTATTTGATAAATTTTATGAACTAATTTTAAAGAACTAAATTTTTAAACGAAACACAACGAATGATAGTTTACAATTTTTCTTTCCTTTTTTTCGGTCTATGAAAAGTACAATTGTTAAAAAAAAAAAAAAAAAAAACGGAAGTAATGAAACGGTGAATTTGCATTTAATTTCTTTAACAACATATGTCAAAAATTTCATATTGTACCTTTCTTTTCTTCTTTAAAAAAAAAAAAAAAACAAAAAAAAATTTCTTTTTTTACGACATTTTTTGATTATTACATTTAAAATAATACAAAAAAAAGAAAGAAAGAAAGAAAAAACAATCGATTTAATGATATTTTCAAAAATTAAGTATCATTTAAATATATACTTATATATTTCAAATTTCTATTTATTAGTTTCATTAATGTTGCAGAATATCATTTGACATTTCACTAATGTATTTTCAATGGAAATTTTGCATAAATTGAAATATATTACTACAATTATAAAATCCAATTAAGTTCACAAATGAAATTTTCCAACTTCAAATTGAAATATAAATTGAAATCATTAAGGCTTGTGGAGAATTTTCTTAGAGCATTGATGAGAAAATTTTTCGATATTACATTTAAAATGGAAAAGAGTTTAGGATTAATGTAAAGTTGAAACTTATAAAAAAATTTTTGTTCTACTTTCATTCAATCATTTTTCTTAATGCCATCTGTTTGCTAACATTTTTCAATTAATTTTTTTTTTTTTTTGCATAATTTTAATTCATCATTTGCTTTATTTTAATCTACATAATTTTTGCTACTTACTACTTTCCCATATCTTTTATCTTCTTCTCTCTTCGCTTAAAAATTGAAAATTTCTCTTTCGCTTCATGCAAATTCACTTTTTTTACTTTTTTACTTTCACTCACTAATTCGTTCACTTTTTGTAATAATATTAATTAATAAATTTTACTAAAATTAATTAATAAAGTAAGCAAAAATGGAAATTTTTTACAGCATAATATTTTAATTGATTTATTCATTTCTTTAATTTATTAATCATAATGTTATCATTTTACAATTGTGTTTGAGCTGTATTAAAAAAAACTTTTCTGCTCTTCATACCGGATACCACTAGTTGTGCTCTTCATACCGGATACCGGATACCACTAGTTGTGCTCTTCATACCGGATACTACTAGTTATTTTCTTCATACCGGATATGTGCTCTTCACAGACACCACCAGTTGCACTCTTCATAGTGGATACTACTAATTGCGCTCTTCATACCGGATACTACTAGTTGCGCTCTTCACACCGGATACTACTAGTTGCGCTCTTCAAACCGGATACTACTAGTTGCGTTCTTCATACCGGATACCACTAGTTGCGCTCTTCACACCGGATACTGCTAGTTGCGTTCTTCATACCGGATACTACTAATTGCGCTCTTCACACCGGATACTGCTAGTTGCGTTCTTCATACCGGATACTACTAATTGCGCTCTTCATACCGGATACTACTAATTGCGCTCTTCACACCGGATACTGCTAGTTGCGTTCTTCATACCGGATACTACTAATTGCGCTCTTCACACCGGATACTGCTAGTTGCGTTCTTCATACCGGATACTACTAATTGCGCTCTTCACACCGGATACTGCTAGTTGCGTTCTTCATACCGGATACTACTAATTGCGCTCTTCACACCGGATACTACTAGTTGCGTTCTTCATACCGGATACTACTAATTGCACTCTTCATACCGAATACTACTAGTTGCGCTCTTCACACCGGATACTACTAGTTGTGCCCTTCAAACCGGACACTACTAGCTGCGTTCTTCATACCGGATGCTACTAGTTGCGCTCTTCAAACCGGATACCACTAGTTGCGCTCTTCACACCGGATACTGCTAGTTGCGTTCTTCATATCGGATACCACTAGTTGCGCTCTTCACACCGGATACTGCTAGTTGCGTTCTTCATACCGGATACTACTAATTGCGCTCTTCACACCGGATACTACTAGTTGCGTTCTTCATACCGGATACTACTAATTGCACTCTTCATACCGAATACTACTAGTTGCGCTCTTCACACCGGATACTACTAGTTGTGCCCTTCAAACCGGACACTACTAGCTGCGTTCTTCATACCGGATGCTACTAGTTGCGCTCTTCATACCGGACACCACCAGTTGCGTTCTTCGTACCGGATTTTCATTTATTTCCTGATCCACTTTATGTCTATTCATTGTTGTCGAATACATTTTGTTTTGTTATTATTATTTAGGATGTCATCTGTAAAAGGCACAGATGAATAAACAATTTTTTATGCCAATATGATTTTGTCTTAGTTTTTTTTTTTTCATTTCAAATCAATATCATTTCATTATTTTATTTATCGTTTTTCTCATTGTCCTCAATCAGAAATGTTCTACCGAAAGAATTGGTTAATTTTTTTTTTTGAGAAAGAATTTAAAAAATTTTTTTTCCTTCTTCTTTCTTCATTTTCATTAATATCAGAACGGCAATTTTTAATTTTTACATTTAACATAAAACAAAAAGTTAGTTATGAATCAGTTATGAAAATTAAATTTTAAGAAAATTGTAATTAATTTATTTGCAAAATTAAATTAATTGTAAAATAATGGCAATGAAATTATGCAAGAAATTTATGCCAAATCGTTCCTTTTTCTATATACGAAGTAAATTAATTGAGTATGAAAAATTGAATTTGAATCAAAAATTTAAGCGAATGAATTCAATTAATAATTGAATTTCAAATGGTATAGAAGGGATTATGTGAAATTGGTCAAATAATTTAAGTTAATAAATAATTCACAATTACTTTCCTATCAAAAATTTGCTCATTTAAAGTTAATTAATTAATTACTTCGTTTTTGTTCAACCAAAATCATTTAATCATTTTAAAATTACTTAGCAATCATTGACTCAGATAATGCTAGTATTTCATAAAAGTAGGAAAATTCAAGAAAAGACTCCAATTTTGAAGTCAGAATTAATTTTTTTTTTCTTAAATTAAATGTCAGAGTTCTCTAAAACATCTCATTTATATGCAAATTTTTTTTCGAAATGAAAAAAAGACAAGACAATTCATCCAATTATCATTTTTGATAAAAAATTTTAAAAAGTAATCAATATTTTAGTTTGGAAATAAATGTTAAAAGATTATTTATTCTCATTTGAATAAATATGAACAATTAGAGAAATTTACGTCACAATTAGACGAAATACTTTTTTAAAAATACCTTTTGTCACATCAAATATTTATTTCCTTTTCTCAAAATTGCCTTTTTGCAAAAGATAAATGTCACCTTTTCCATTTATGAATCATTATTTTCATTGCTATAAGTTAAAAATACTTTTGATTTTTTAAATTAATCAAAATTATTTCATTTTGTACTTGACCTTTAACCTTTTATAAAATAATAATAAATGTGAAAAAAAACATTTGGCAAAAATAATTTGAAAATTGATAACTTTTTTTGCATTATTATTGATTGATTGAAAATGTGTTTTAATTTCGTCGCTAAAGAATTTCTTCCTTGTTGTTGCGTTTTGATTAATTTACAAAAATTCTTTTAAATCAAACATTATTTTATCACAGAATTGACAGTGATAAAATATAACAAAAAAATTTTTTACAATTTCTGTAAAATATAAACTAACAAAAACAAATCTTAGAAATAAAAATTAACAAAAATAATTTAATTTTATTGCATTTTCATTTCTATTATATCATTTTTTGAATCGGTTCCTGATCGATTGCTAAATTTTTTCATTTTAAATAAAATTGAAATACAAATAGATTTCAATAATGCATCGTCGATTATTAATTAATCCGTTGATCAATACATAAAATTTTTGTATTTTTGAGTAATGATGAAGTTATAATTAAGTTCTCATGAAGAGAAATAGAATTTTTTCAACAATTTTAATTTTTTGATCAAACTATTGTAAAATATTTGAATCTTTTTTTTTCAATCATAACAAAATATAAAGTTTTTTTTTTTTCTAGAAATTTAAAAATGAAAGCATTTTTATTTTCATTTTTTCCTTCTTCTAACTTTTTTCTTTTTCTTTTTATTTTTTTCTCCTAATTTTCCACATTTAATTTTTGCTTATTTTTATTTTTTCCAACTTTCGATTTTTAACTTTCTTTTATTGTCATTTTTTTTTTTCTAAATTTGTCCTTCAATCTAAAATAAAAATAGTGGTCGAAAAGAGCCATGCGCATTTATACCATCAAAAATAATAGAATGTCTCTTGTAAAGTGCATCATCGAATTTATGAGAATTGTTCGAAGGAAATTTGAATGAGTGAAAAAAGAGAATTAATTGATTTTCAGTATTCCTATGTAACTATCAAAATATCATTCAATTTTCTCGGGATTTTTTTTTCTAATTTTTTATTAAAATTTAAATTAAAATTTGATTTGATTCTAAATCCTAAATTCTTAATCTAACATTCATCACAATTTTACCATTTACAATTTAGACATTCAGCGTGTTATCAGATGATGTTTGAAAAGAAATTTTAAATATTAGAAATTAAATAAGAAAAATTTCAGAATTTTGCGGAAAAAAAATTTAAAAAGATATTAAAATTACAAATGATAGCACTGATAATTTAATTAATGAATTATTTAAGAGTAATGTTTATATTAAATAATATTATAAATTTTTTTGATCATCCAAAAGATTTATGCATATTTTTATATTTGATAATCATTTTACAATTGCATGTTAAAATGATAATAATAAGATTTGATAAAATGATAACAGCTTGAAAAGGATTAATTTTTCGTTTATGCTAACAAATATTAAATAATAATTACAAATTAAAAATAATAATTAAAAAATTTGTGAAGAAATGAAACTTAAATGGTCATTGTCATCTTCATTTATTAGTTTCTTTTTAGTAAACATAAAAATGATTGAAAATCATTTCAAAATATTATTTTATTTTAATTTTTGAAATAAATGATAAAAATTCAGCAAAAAAAAAGTTACTCGATACTGATAACAATCATATAATAAAATTTTTCATATTCCATTTCAAGTTTTAATCATTCAATTCGAGTAATTTCTGAATGAAGCAAAAAAAGAATTATTCTCTCGAAATTATGATTTTTAATTACATTTTGACCTTTCATTTTTTCATCCTTATCAATTGGTGCATCAATTCTCATTTGTCTCTCTTTCTACTTATCAAAAATATCACTTATGCAATTTTCTCTCCTTTTTTTATTTTGTTGTAAAGAAAAAATTGCTTTTTAGAATAATAAAAAATTAATTTTTAGAAAATTTTTTATTTTAAATTTTTAGAAAAAATTGTTTTTTGTTATATGCACTTTTTCATTTGTTGTTTAATAATTGTGCATTTAAATAATTTTAATGTAATTAAAAATTATTAAATATAACAACCCTTCTTTTTTTTTATTCATTCAAGTAATAATTGTAATTTTTGAAATTGTAGTAAAACAATTTTCAATTGTAATAAACAATTTTTAAAAAAATATTGCATTTTTTTTCCTTAAATTTTGAATTGCTAAAGAAATAGGATGATAATTTTAGTTTTGATCAAATAAACAATTAAATTCCCACAAGAGAATATGTAAATTTCATTTTGAAAACAAAAAAAAAAATTCATTAAGCAATCATTGGCAGAATAATGAAAATAAAATTTGAAATTTAAAAAAAAATAGATTTTTGAAAAAAAAAAATTCACTAAGCAATCTTTGATCTCTAATAATGGAAATAAAATTTAAAATTACTAGTGGAATTGATGAAAAAAATGATTAAAAACAACAAAATAAAAACGAAAAGGGAGAAAATTTTTTTTTTTTTTTTTGCAAAATGAAAGATCAATTATTGATTTACCTGTGCAATCAAGAGAAAACTAGTTCTTTTTGATTCTTAAGCAAAAACGAAAACTATTACAGGTGGAAAATTTTTTTAAATCACTGCCTAAACTAATAAATTTTCTTTACCAATTCGTTCAATTAAAATATGTCTTTTTTTTCCGTTCTTTCAATTCATTTATATCAAATTTTTATTTGGAAAAAGAAAAGAGAAATTGAAAATTTTTTAAAAAAAGAACAAATTTTCTTTTCAATTCATTCATTCATTTTTTTTTTTTTTGTTGCTTATAAAATATATGTCTTTTCCTTTTTTTTGTTTGTTTTCAGTTTATTTATATCAAATTTTTATTCTAAAAAAATTGGAAATTTTTTTTAGAATAAAAATATAAAATTTTGTAAAAAATATAGAAATTAAAAAAATAAAAAATAAAAAAACAATGATATTATTAGTGCAATGAAAAATACAAGACGAATGTTTTTAATCATTGTGACAATTTGGTTATCGCATATTCGTCACAGTACTTCGACAAAATTAGTACGAATTGAACGACGAATTCATTTCGGAAAGAATAATAAAAAGTATGTTTAGAATTATTATTTTATCACTATTATTAATATTATCATTTTATTATATAGTTATATTTATAGTTATGATTATAGTTACTATTTTGTTACCATTATTAGTATTATTAGTATTATGATTTCATTATAGTTGTATTTATAGCTGTGATTAGTATTATTATTTTATCACTATTATTAATATTATCATTTTATTATATAGTTATATTTATAGTTATGATTATAGTTATTATTTTGTCACCATTATTAGTATTATGATTTTATTATAGTTGTATTTATAGCTGTGATTAGTATTATTTTATCACTATTATTAGTATCATTATATTATGATTGTATCATAGTTATAATCAGAATTATTATTTTATAACTATTATTACTATTGTGATCTTATTATAGTTGTATTTGCAGTTGTGATTAGTGTTATTATTTTATCATTATTATTAGTATTATTACTATTAAGATTGTATTATAATTATGATTAGAATTATTATTATTTTTTAGCTATTATTACTATTGTGATTTTATTATAGTTATATTTATAGTTATGATTAGAATTATTATTTTATAGCTATTATTACTATTGTGACTTTATTATAGTTATATTTATAGTTATGAATAGAATTATTATTATTTTATAACTACTATTATTATGATTATATTATAGTTATATTTTTGTCAGATGCAAAAAAATTGCTCTATTATCTTACTTAATTTAGATTTAATTTAATTCTAATCTAATACTTTCTAAATATTATATTTACCACATTAATGAACAAAGAAAGATTTTAGCTTTTCGTTTTTTTAATTGAACTAAACAATAAATAATAATGAGCAAAGAAGAAAGAAGAAAAATATTTTCTTTTTAATTACAAATTTAATTTGAAAATTTTTTGCATAATTTTTGACCTTTCAATTAGTTCATTTCATTATTAGTTAGTTTTAGAATTTATTGAAAAATATTAAATAACTTAAACAAGAATTAGATTAGATATAATTAAACCAAATATTTGTTTAATTGAAAAAGGATGATAAACTTTTAGTAAAATAACAAAAAAAAAAAAAGCGACATAGATATTTTATTTTTCTTGAAGTCTTAAATAAATTATAAGAAAAAAATTTAATTTTAATCACATTAATGATAATTTTTTTTTTCAAAGTATTATTTAGTTCTTTATTAACAGTCATTTTTAGTATTTGCTTATTATCATATAAAAGTTGGTTTGATAATATTATCACTGCTTTTTTTCAATCAAAATTAATTATTTTCAGTAATGCAATTAATTTTCGTATCCCAGAATATTTTGATCTTAAAGGTGAAAAATTTAATTCATTAATGGAAATGATTAAAGAACGTACCAATATGTTACAACAAAATGAGGTGATAATTGATAATTTTTGATTCTGTTTTCTACAATTTTCTTTTTACTTCTTTTAATTAACTCATTTTAATTTTGAAATTCAGTTAATTTGGAGTAATTTAAGTTTGAAAGTTATCTTTTTTAAATTAAGGTAATTTGAAATAATCTATATTTTGAAGTTATTTTGTATTGATTAGAATAATTTAGAGTAATCTATGTAAACTTATTTTTATATTCTTTATTATTTTCCAAATTTTTTTAAAAATATTTTAATATAGTTTAATAATTTTATAGATATATATGAAGTAAATGATATGTTTGTGATATTTTAATCATTTTTTTTTTGAAAATTATTTTTAGTTAAAAAGAAATGAAATACATAAACGATGTTTGTGGATAATTGGAGTAATACTTCCGGCATATGCTTTAGCATCAATTATTTGGATTGGCGCAAATGTTATCTTTTACAAAAGGTTAATCATTTGTAAATTTGAAGATAAAAAAAAAATGAAACTTTCAAATATTTGCTTATTTATACTTGAAAAATTAAAATTTTAAATCATAATTGAAATTGATAAATTATAATTATGTATCATATGCAGCATGAAATAATGAATAGATCAACGCAAACAAGTAATTGTAATTTTATTAATATAGGTAATTAAATAATTTTATTAATAAAAGTAATTAAATAATTTTACTAGTGCAAGTAATTAAATTTTTTTATTAATGTAAGCGATTACAAGTAATTAAACAAACAAGTAATTATAATTTTGTTTTTTCATACAAATAATTAAATAATTTTATTTCCATTTACACAGGTAATTAATTAATTTTATTAATAAAAGCAATTAAATTTTTTTATTAATATAAGTAAGTATAATTACAAGTAAGTATAATTTTATTTTTTTTTCATACAAGTAATTAAATAATTTTATTTTTATTTATACAGGTAAATAAATAATTTTATTAGTAATAATTGCTAAAAATTTATGATTAAAGATAAATTATGACAAAAAAAAGATTGATTGATTATCATTGATAAGTGATAAAAAGCTTTAATAATTTTAATTTTAATAGCAATTAATATTATAGGCAAAAAGAAAGATTAAAAAATGGTGGTAAAGACAATATATTTGATCGAAATCAAGAAAGACAGTTAGTTTAATTTTTTTCTTTTCTTCTTTTTTTTGTAAAAAAAATAAAATTAAAATTTTAAAATATATTTTCTTCTTTAATGATAACAATTAATTATAGACGTTTGTTGGAGCGATATAATCAAATTCCATCAATTGTTAATTCACAATTTATTAATCATTCATCGTTACCTGTAACAGAATTCAATGATGATGAAAGTGATGATGAAAACGTGAATTCCACGTTTGAAGCTAATCGTGCACGTATTGAAGCATTACTAAAACGTAACAATGAACCACAATTTATGAGAAGAATTTAATAAAATTTTTAATAATTTAATGATTTTCATTTTTATTATCATTCCAAATTTAGTAAAAATAATAAAAAATTTTGTTTTAGTTTTTGTTTCTTTTTTTTTTTTTCGAAATCATTTGTACAAAATGTAAAATTTCGTAATAAAATTTTGATGAAAAATTTCTTTTTTTGCATGATATTAAATGAATTTAATTTAATTGCTGTATAATTTAAAAAATAAAATGAAATTATTAAAATTATATTGGCTAAAAATTTATTTTCAAATTATTTTTCGAAATTTTTTAACAACAAGTTGTTTCGATTTTAATACATTCTTTTTTTTTTTTAAATTACACAGGTTCTACACTTCAAAGTTAAAGTAATTGAATTTCAAAATTGATTTACATATATTTCGGTAAACAAAAAAAGTTTAAAAAAAGTAAACAAAATTTTAATTGAGAATAGGTCACTTTCTAATTAGATGTGAAATTAAATATGCTTATATGGTAGTAGCTAATACAACATAATATTAAAAGAAGAAAATAATTCACTGAAATTAATTAGAATTATTTTGGAAATATTTTTTGATGTAATTTTAAATCAAAAAATAAATTAGATTAGCAAATTTTTGTTAAATATTATTAATTTTGCAAATTGAATTTAGCAAGAAAAATTAAAAAAAAAAACTTCGTTGGAATGTTTTTTTGAAAAAGATTAAACATAATTTTATTGTTTGAAGCAATCATTGATTCTATTTCATTTTCACTTTCATCAATTAATTAATTATTAATTAATTATCTGACAATTTATCCTCTCTTTGGTGAGTTAACTGATTTGCAAAAAATTAAAATTTAAAATTCATTTGTTTAAATTTCACTTGCATAAAACTAAAACTGTTAAAGCAATTGTTGCTCTCAATAACATTAAAAAATGATAGTGTGGGGATGCTGCTAAATCGTTAAAATAATAAATCAAAATCCGGAAAAAATTATTTCCGGAGCACCTAAAATGCAGCAAAAAATAATACGGTTTTCCGGAAAGTAATAATCGAAATAATTATTTAATACAAACCATTGTTTTTGATTAAAACTTAAAATGTTTCAGTTTTGTTATGTGTAAAGTTGTTAAATTGATATAAACGCAAATGTATTTGAAAATGAAAAGAATGACAAAATTATCAGAAAATGTTTGTCTAAATTTTTTGGAAAATGAAAAAAACTATTGTTCGAATTTATTATTGATTTCTGGAAAGTGTTTTGCAGAGTAAACTTTTTTTGAAGATTTGCTGAAAAATGATTTGAAATTGTTTCATTATTTTAAACTTTTTAAAATTACGAATAATTTGAAAATTATTTTTAGGTTAGTTTAAAATATTTCAAAAGTAAATATAACTTTTTAAGCATTTAAATTTCTGGACTATTAAAATAATTGATGGAGTTATAAAACTACTAATCAATCTTAAATTCAGAAAAAAATTGTTTAAGAAAAATTGATGATATAAAAAAAAAATATGAATGCATTGTTATTTATTTCATTCCGAAATCAATTTAATTTTAATTAACAAAAAAATTTCAAACTAATTTATTATCGTTTTCAGCAGGAAATCACGGAATAAACATTGTTGAGCAGAAATCAGTTTGATAAAAATAACAAATTCATCATTATCACTTCATTGTTAATCACAGAATCATTATCAATTGAGAGGAAAATGGAAAAAAAAAAGATGAATGCAAGAAGCAATTTATTATCAATTTATTTATTAAATATTATAAAAGATTTAGTATTTGGCAATATTAAATGAATAATAAATCAGTAATTGATAACTTAAAATAAACATTTGATGTATTTTAATCGTTGAATCATTATCAACGGAAAGGAAAATAAGAAAAAAAAACGAATGCAAGAAGCAACTTATTATTATTTATTAAATATTACAAAAAATTCAATACTTAATAGCATTAAATGAATAGTGAATCAATAATTGATAACTTAAAATGAACATTTAATATATCATAATTTATTGAAATAATTATAAACAAATTAGTTTTTTTTTCAAATCTAATTAATTTCAAAATATTAATTATTGCTTACAAATTTCAATTAAAGCATATAATTCAAGAAGAGAAACAAGCATACGTCCCAACGTCATCTAAAATCGATTAATTTAATTCATTCCTTTTTTTTTTTCATTTGTACATCATCACGTCATACACGTCATATCACGTCATACCACGTCATATCCGTACGTTTCTTTCATGCTAGCAATGCTTTAAAATCATTGATTGCTAATCGAATTCCATCTTTTTCAGCTTCTTTATTCTTACCACCATGAACTTTTACTATTGGCTGAAAAAAAAACGAAAGAAAGAAAAAAAAATTGATTTATTATTTTCTAAAATATATAATTTATAAATAATTGAAATTTTGAAATTTTACAAAATTAAATTAGTAAGAAATTTTTTTTCCACGTAAAAATTTTACCAAAAAAAAAAAACAAATATTTTATTTTACTTACTCTTTTTGGAAATAAATGCCATATTCGCATACTAATTATTATACCAATCAAATAAAACATTATTGATATGATTGAATGAATTGATAATGATAATGCAAACATCGTCTTATTAAGTTCTAAAAAAAATTTTTTTATCAAAATCAGAAAATTTGAATGAAATTTCAAAAAAGTAATTCAAAAAAAAAAAAGTAAAGAAACGGAATAATTGATGTCATTACTTTTTATCTTTTAATATAATAAGAATTGACCAAATTATAATTACAAATATTTATTTTGCATCAACGAAAGAAAAAAAAAAGCATTTTTTTAAAATTATCTTTTATGTCTGAATTTAAAATTTTAATCATAAAATCACTTAATTAAAAGTTGCAAAAGGCTAAAATTTATTTTTAATACAATAACAAAATTTTTTTTTTCAGTCTAAATAAATACAACAAATTAGTTATAAAAAATTTTTTGAGGAAATATTATGAGAAAAGATAAAAAAATATATTTTTGTCAAAAAAAAAAAAAAAAATAAAATAAATAAAATAGCTCATTAAGAAAAATTGTTAATTATTAATCAAAAATTGGTTAAAATGAAAATTTTCCAAGTTGTCATTTGAGCGAAATCATAAACTAAAATATAAAATGATGCTGAACGATTAAATAATGGCAAACGGACCTATTTATTACAGCGACACAACGAATCAACGATCGGAACATGTTGAAAATCACAAAATTTACAATTCGTGAGAATTATAACTAATTTAAGAATGAATTAAATTTTATTTAATTAATTTAAGAATGAATTAAATTTTATTTAATTAATTTAAGAATGAATTAAATTTTATTTAATTAATTTAAGAATGAATTAAATTTCATTTAACTAATTTAAGAATGAATTAAATTTTATTTAACTAATTTAAGAATGAATTAAATTTTATGTAACTAATTTAAGAATGAATTAAATTTTACTTAATCGTACATTTATTCTACTGAGTTAAAATATTTCAGAGTTATTTATAATTATTTGCAGTTTTTTTTTATTTATTTTTACCTTTTTTTAGAGTAAAATATCTCACTCATTTTTCCTTCTCTGAATCCTCTCTCTCTCTCTCTCTCCTTCTCTCTTTCACTCTCTCTCCCTTCCTTTATGAACTAGAAAATATTTTAAAAATATACATTTTATTGATGATATTCATTTATTGTATTGTTATATTTATATAAAAGATTTAACAAAATTTTAAGGTTAAAGTTCATTTGCGAATAAAGAAAGACATGAAATGATTAATGATAAATTAGCAATAATTCAAATTTTTATTGTAAACAAATTAAAATTAAGTAAGAGATAAGGAATTAAAATATAATCATAAATGAAAAAAAAGAATGAAAAAAAAGGGAGTTGCAGTAAATTGTTTGATCTTCGCTTGATATTACATATGATTTTGAATTTCTAGTAAGAAAGAAGATACCGTTGTACTCATAAACTGCTTAATCAGTATTTAATTCCGGAAAAGTATAGTTCAAAAACAGATGTAATAATAATAACAACAATAATAGTAATATAATAATAATAATAATGACAATAATAATAATAAAACTCAAAATATTATAAATAATAGCATAATATAGTGGTGACATTGATAAATTTTGAAATTTCTATTTATATTGTTTGGTTTATTTTGTTTACCATAAAGATCTCATGATCAGTTTCAAATTATTTATGATAATTAATTCCAACTGATAATACATTTTTTCATGTTATCAATAATTTAAAAAAAACTTCACATCAAATTGATAACTTTGTCAGTTTTGATTAAATTTTTTTAATAGATAATTCAAATTTTAATCAAAGATTGATGAAGAAATCATTAATGAAGAATTTTGATATTGGTAATGAATAACCGGTTTTTTGCTAAACTTGAATTCTTAATTCTTAAATAGTTTAAAAATGGATAAAACTTTTTTATTTGTTCATAAAATACTTTGAATTAAAATCCTAAAATTAATTTCAAGAATGAATTTTTTGTTCTTTAGAGCCATGAAATATGCTAAAAATTTTTGTGATATATTTGATAAAATTATCAATGAAAGAAATTATTTCATTCAGTTAATACAATTTTTATTAAATCATTCCTAAAATAATCCAAATATAATTTAATACATTTTTAAATTTTCAGTAACTTAAACGTTACCAAAAAAAAAATGTTAATTATAAGATTTGAAAACTTTATTTCAAATATAACTATTAAAAAATTTGCCATTTCTATATGATACTTTTATTTTATTTGATATATAAATTAATTTAAAAGAACAAACACATTACAATTATCTATTTCTTTTCAAGTTTATTATAATTGTTTAAAAAAAAAATCATTAAAAAATAAAAAAAATTACTGGAAATTGAAGAAAAAAAGAAAAACACTGGAAATTAGTTTTTTTTTTTCCTTCAAACAAAGATTAAATTTTTTTTTTTTCGTTGAATTATCAAATCATTTAACTAATGGATGTTGACAATAACATGCATTGTTTAACTTTTAGAAGGTGTCCGTTCTTTTTTTTTTTTAATAGTTAAAAAATGAATGAAGAAAGAGAGGCAAAAATAAGGTCAAAGGGTAGGTGAAAAAAAAGTCGAAGAAGCGATACTTTGAAATTGTGTGTGTGTGTGTTTTTTTTTTTTTAAATTTACAGATTGCTGAATTTTTTAAGTGAATATATTTAGAATTAGATAGAAATTTGTAGCTTCTAAAATTTTTCGATATTAATTAAGTGATGCTAAAATATGCAAAAAGTAATAAACATTTTTAACTTTAAATTAATATACAGGTGAAATAAAATATAATTACTAAGACTAATACACCTGCCGAAATAATGGAATAAATTCTTCTTTTTTTTTTCATCATCTTTCAAACATTTGATAATTAATTCTTGCTTATATTTTAATATCATCTAATCAATTCTCGTTATATTATCATATGTTGCTTTAAATTTACTTTCGTTTTATTTAAAAAAAAAAAAAAATGGAAATTAAGTATCAGTTTTTTTTTCAAAAATTTCGTTGCAAAAAATTTTCATAATCAGTTCAATTTAAATTTTAGAGAATTCGGTTTATTCGTTTTATTAATATTTCTTTTATAAATGAAAAGAAAGAATTGTTGAAAAAAACAGAGTGAAAAGTTGTTGAATTTATTATTTGACACAATTTGAAAAATATTTAATGTCAAATATTAATTAAAATTATTCAATCATTCGGATAATATTAATAATTCGTATATTTGATGATTTTTAATTTTTATTTTATTAATTGTTGAAGAAACTATTAATAAAATTTGATAAATTTATATTATTAATTTACTAATAACTATTCACATTTCTTTCTTTATCTTTTATTTCCAATTTTTTTTTTTTTTTTGTATATAGGTATAATACCTTCGCAGCTGTTTATAAATTTAATGAATTTTTACTTACATTCATCAATTATTAACTTTAAACTGATTACATACTGATTAGATATGATAAAAAATTTTTAAGTATCTTTCTTTTCGTTCATTTTTTCAATTATATCATTTTTTGAAACATAAAAGAAAGTTGTTAGTTGTTTAAAATGAATTATTAAAATGGAATATACTAACAAAATTAAATGCTTTTACAGGTGTTTTAAATTAAAAAATAAATATGATTAATTGATAGCAAAATAATTTAGAATTAATAAACATCAAAATTTGCTATAGTATATTTAACAGTAATTTCTTGCAAATTTATATTTCTAAATCATTAAATTTTGCTCCAAATTTTTAACAAAATTGAATTATTATATTTAAATTTGATATTATGCAATGAATTTTCCTTTTTTTTTTTGTTTATCTATACAAAGAATGAAATATTTTTGGAATATATGAAAAATTACTGGATGTGATTTTTTTTCTTTGCGAATAAATTAAAGAAAAAATAGCACAAATGATAAATATCCTTTCAATTTTAATTAATAAAAATAAAAGAAAAATGGAAATGATAAATATCTTTTCAATTTTAATTAATAAAAATGAAAAAATAAAAATGCGTGGCAGAAATGAATAATTAAAATGGAAAACAATCTTAATCACAACTTTTTTTTTTAACACTAACATTTGAATAAATTATTATTATTCATTAAAATATTACTTAAATAAAAATCATAAATAAAAAAGAAAAGAAAAAAATCACATGTTAAAAACATTTCTCATTTATTTGTTTTACTTAATTCTTAAAAATAATATCATTATTTGCTATTATAATAGAATATAATAGTTTATAAAAGATTGAAGAAATTATTTCTGCTAAATAATTCATTTTCAAAAGAAAAAAAAATATCATTTCCACTATAAAATTAATGAATTATACAAAGAAAGGGAAAAAAAAGAAAGAATTTATTGAAGGAAAGGAAAGGAAAAAGAATCTTTTCTCATTTCATTTTCTCTTTCTATTCTTTCTTCTTTTTTTTTTTTTTAGTGATAACAGCAGATGCTTTTGCACAAAAATTTTGATAGCATTAGTAAGTTAAAAAAAAAAAAGAAAGAAAAAGATAAGAGAGAACTTTTCTAGTCAGCTGCACATATTATAATAAATTCTTTAAAAGTTTTCAAAATAACATTTTTATTTCATTTTACTCTTTTAAAAATATTTCCAATGTATTTAAAATTGCAGCATTTTATCACAGCAAATTTTTTGCGACTTTTTTTTTTCTTTAGAATAATTTGTAAAATTTACATAATTACAGTCAATATCGATCGTAATTATATAAGAAAAAATAAATTGTTTCATAAATTTGCTACTTTTTTCTTTTCCTAAATTTCATTGAATTTCAGAAAATATACCTATGCATTTTATCATTCTTTATCTGTTAATTTTTACAAATTTGAGAAATTTAACTTCTTTTTTTTTAATTTAAGAAAACTAAATAATTAAATAATAAATACCAATTATATAAAAAAAAACCTATAAAATATCAAATAAGGCAAAAATTCTTACAACTAAAATGAATACTTGCTTAAATCAGCCACCTGAGAAATGTTTATTGCAAAAAGATTAAAAAGTTTCGCTGTGTGATCCTGTATCACTTCATTCGTGGACTGAAAAGTGACACTAACGATTACTTTTACCTTTGCTAATCTTTCTTTTAATGCTGAGATCAGTGTTTTCTTCGTTTTGTTTTGATAGAATTTTTGAAATTATATAACTAAATGAATATCCTAAAACTACGTAATGTCACTACGTAATATCACGTTATCATTCTAAAATGTTACGTGATATTTTGAATTTTAAATTTAACGCATTCAAAAAAAAAATAGTTTTCGTCGTATGTTAACTCTTCACGTAACACAACGACAATAACAGTATTAATGCTTTAGCTCTTTTATTTTAGTATTTTTTTTTATCTTCTTGAACAATGAAATACGAATATATTTTGTATTTTCATATATTCATTGACTTCTTAATCATAAATGTATTACAAATAATGCTAAAACATACAATAAATGAAATGATTTTGGAATATTGCATATCCAGTAATAATAGTCTTTTAAAAATTTATAGAACAAGTGTTATTTATTATTATTAATATTGTTTATTATTACTGCCATTATTATTATTATTTATTATTCTCATTATTTATTTATTATTATTATCTTTACTTATTGTTACTATTATTATTGTTCATTATTATTATTATAATTATTATTACTAATTATTATATATATATATATGTTGAACTTTATTAAAAGTCAATCTTTTTCCATTTCATTACATTGTTTACAGCTTTTTGTCAATTGTATTACATATACATATGGGACAGGTATTATTCTTGCCATTTATAAAACACTTTTTTTCCTTGCTTCTGACCATTGCTACTAATGAAATGTAATGCATTATGTCTGTTCAATTTTATTCAATTTTATCAAACATTGAATATTTTCCAATTCTTATGTTGCACAAATTTTACTAATCTATTATTTCTTTATTTTCTCTGCTTGTACTATAGCTTTCTAAAAGTCCTTAAAATCCATATCACAACATCCAATCCACGAAAAGCAAAAGCCACCCCATAAACATCCACCCCAACTCTACTTCAAATACATCGTGCCATGGGGTCAGCCGGTTCAGTGCACATTTCGTCGCATGTTATGCTATTATAGTAACATCCGGATGTATATATATAATTACCCTGTCCTTTTTTTTCTTTTAATATTTTGATGTAATTAAATTATTTCTCCATTTTTCATCTTTAGTTAAATTATGCAGATTTCTTCGAAAAACATGAAAAAAGTAAAGGAATGTTTACGATTAAAATAAAAAGTAAAAGAAGAAATGAGTGGTATAAAAGTATAAAAGATAAAATAGCAAGAGATAATGATTTGCATGAATAATAATTCAATATTAAAGTTGAATCATTTATGGTGAATCATTATTAACAATGCCTACCACCTATGAAAAAAATTGAATCATTTGTGGATTTGAATATCTTCTAATTCGTTCTCTGTTTAGTTCTAGTTTGAATATTATGTTCTAAGGTTATTTTCATTCAATTCAAATTCAAGGTAGAAATAAAAAAGATAGTGCGGTTTATTCATTGATATTGTGAACAGAATGAAGAGGATGAAAATTTTATGAGAGAGGGTCTGCTTTTTTTATTAAAATAATCGAATTGGTGTATAATCAAATAATAATTCGTATTATTACGCCATTATATCCGAATTATTCAGTTAATTCGGATTAGTTGAAGTGTAACGTTTGTTGCATTTTCATCAATATAATGATGATTTTGCTTCAAATTATTGATTATTCATATTGTTTCGTTTTTCATAAATTTTCATACCATTTTTGTCTTTAATCGAAATTTAATTTCAGAAGCATCGAAAGCAAAATAATTTTTTCTTTTGCTTAATTTCATATTTTATCAAGATATATAAATGAAAGGATATAGGATTCATGGATGAAAATCAGACACAATGTTGTTCATATTCACGAAATAGCAATTATTTGTCGTATAATAAACGAATAGTTTTTGTACGACGACCAGGTAAATTTCCTTTTAATGACTAATAAAATAACATATCCTGATCAAAACACGATTAATACAATACACAGAGAAAAGCAGATAAAGAGATTTTAAATACTACTTGGTTAAATGTTAAATCCTGAAAATGCTTTTTTTTGTGTAAATTGTTCCAATAAAAAATTTTCATTCATTTTATGTATTCCAGGAGCAAATAATTTTCCATCCGCGGATTGCTTTCGATGCGAAGATTGTCTTGCACCAAATCGATTAGATGTTGGAAATGGACAATGTATTGTGCGGACATTGTTTCTTTCAGTAGATCCAGCACAGGTCTCTTAATCTTTCTCAGATTTACATTTTAAATAAACCTAACACAAAAAAAAAATAAATAAATAAAAATTTAACTATCCTAAATAGGCATTTGTTATGGGATGAGCTTAGAATAATAAGGATGTAAATGTGGATTTCTTTTAAAGTGTTACTATAATTCAAGTGGATTTTGAAATTCTCTGTTTAAGTTATTATTTTCAATTCTGCTCAGTTTTTAGCGGTGCCGGATGAACAAATCAACAGGCGTTGATTACTTAGCACCGTATGAAATAGGCGAATTAGTTGACGGTTTGGAAGGAATTGGAATTATCGAAATGGTATCACCAAAGTATGTTTTTGCTCTGTTTTTCAGTGATTACACTATCAATAGATCAGAGATGTAGGTTTCAAACTGTATTCAGCTTTAGAATTGTTTGTTATTTTATTTATTATAGATTTTTATGTATCCTATCTTATCCAATCTTATAAAATCTTATTTATTCCATTTGAAAATAAACAGCCGATCTGCAAATTTTAAACTGAATCATGGAGTAAATGTAAGGTTCTAAATACACGATGAAATTCGTTTGTTATATCAAAATATGGAACCATATTTTCTTATTATGATAATTTTAGTAGTGCTTTCAAAGTTGGAGATTTGGTAACAAGTATTGGACGATTATGGCCATGGAGTAGGCTTTTTGTTGCGGATCAAGTTGATCTCGTAAGGGTAAGTGATTGATCTGTATTCAAATTTTTGAAATTTATTTAAAATTCTGAAATTTAAAGTTCTCTGTCTTCATCTAATTCATTTGTTTGTTCAAACTGTTTGTACATATGGTCACATTTATATCTGACAATTGAAGTACCTTTCAACTTCCTTGTTTAAATACTTTCGCAGTACCTGGTAAAGTAAGAGAGAATATGACAGCATTATTTGTTTGTTTTGCTGTGAAAAGAAGAAAAAAAAACAGCTATAATATTTGTTCTGGCTGTGCAGTAGATTCTTCGTCAAAAATTTTTTAATTATTTCCTGAAAAATCTAACACTATAAGAAATCTAAGCAACTACTTATGGGATCGAAATAGTAATAGTTTAGGTTTTCTTACTGAACTAAATTTGTTGTGATTCGGAATATTTAGGAAATTTGCAGGTTACTTTACCACCTGGTTTTTCCCCATCAATTATACTGAGCTGTGTGGGTTTGTCTGGTTTAACAGCTCTGCTTGGTATTCAAAAAAAAGCTGAAATTGATCGAACACGGCCGCAAACATTTGTCGTTTCCGGTGCAGCCGGTTCATGTGGTTCATTAGCTGGACAGGTTTATCCATTTTATTTAGTTTTTTTTTTTCCCATGGTGAATATTCACTGTTGTCTTACTGACAGCTTAGCCCGGAAGAGACAGAGAGAGATTACAACAGTTGGTTAGTTGATGGCATGATAAGCGTCTTTCAGAGGTTGATATTCGTCTATTTCCGTATGGCCAAGAACAGTGCCATTGGGACGGAATGCGTTGCAATGGATATTGTTTTGGTTCATTGATCAAATTGTTTCATTGGGATTTTAATCCATATTGTATGATATAATTCATTATATTTTTTCGTTTCTTTTTTTTTTGTGGTGTTAAGTTAAGAAAGATTTTACATTTTATAAAATGCTGTTATAGATTGCACGTTTATATGGTTGTACGAAAGTGATTGGTATTTGTGGTTCGGATCAAAAATGTGCTGTGTTATTGAATGAATGGGGTTTCAATGGTGCGATAAATTATAAACAGGAATCTGTTGTTGATCGTTTACATAAGCTTGCCCCGGAAGGTGTTGACATATATTTTGATAATGTTGGTGGCTTTGTGAGTGATGCTGTAATATCATTGGTAAGTCATAAATATATAAGGCTATGTCTCGCTGAATTAAATTTGATTCTTATTTCTAGTATTTTGCATGTACTTAATGCTGAATCTTTATTGCGAGTCATTTTCAACTATTCCTAGTATTACTGATTTCGACTATTTTTAATTTTCTATTTTTAACACTAAACAAGCACAACATTAATTCAACATCGGTATTTTTTGGTTATTGGAATGTATGATATCTCTTCCCATGTGCATTATTTAATATAGTATTTAATCCAAATTATTTAATGTATTTTTTAATCTAACTTTTTTTTGAGTCTTATTTTGGTTGGAAGTATATTTGAACATGTTGCGATGTTCATTTTACGGTTGTTTTGTGATGTTAATCACAATGGCATGTTAGTCGCTAAGTGAAGAACCTATTAATAAAGAAAAAAGGTATTTGTGAAATCAAAAGAATTCGTACTCAAGCAAATATCCATTTTTCTTTTAAGATGAGCGAAGGTGGTCGTATTGTTTTATGTGGACAAATAGCTGTGTATAACACTGACTTACCGAATCCACCACCTCTTCCAGAGAAAACAGCTCAAATTATCGCGGAAAGAAAAATTAAGAGGTATAATAATTATTATGAAGGATTTAAAAAATTTTAGGTATATGTTTTTTTTTTTTTCATTTATTGAATCAATTTTCATAATTTAAATGAATTTTTGTAGAGAGAAATTCATTGTGTTGCAATACAAGGATGATATCGACACATCTGTGGCACAACTTTCAGCATGGTTGCAGGAGAAAAAATTAAAGGTATGTCATTGTTTACTGTAAGGTTAAAAAAAAAGAGAGAAAATAGATCTCTTTCGCAAATTATTTTCTGCTTTTGTTTTTGGGAAGGTTTACAGTTTTCGGTAGACTAATAGTTTTTATATCTGATAATAGCAATTATTCATATTTAACTGGTATTTAATATCTGTTCATAGTTCTGTACTCTTCGTTAGTATTTTTCTTACGGATTTTACGGTCCTTATTGATGCTATCATATTTATTTGGATTCTCTGATCATATTGGTAGTATTGTTGTTATTTATAGCCAAATCTATTCTAAAAAGAAATAGCTATCATCTTTTATTTTTATTAATGAAATAAATTTGTTACAGAGTAGAGAAACAGTATATGAAGGTTTGGAACGAGCACCGGAAGCAGTTGTAGATCTTTTAAATGGTTGTAATATCGGTAAAATGATTGTCAAAGTGGATGATTCATAACTGTTAACAGTACAGTAAATTTTACATCACTTTTTTTTTCTTGTTTTCTGTTTTGTTATGTTCATTTTGTTCATTCTTTGTCATTTATTTTTCATCGATAGTTTATAATGAAGTTATGGTTTTACATAACCTCAATAGTACGAGTTATTTAGTACAAATATTGTTGTTATTATCTTTGTAAAGTAGCTCAGTGACAATTATATTATAATTAAACTGATTTCTTAGGTATTAAAGTGTCTCCTGATCTTGTCTTTGCAGATTTATTTCAGTTTATTTTATTTAAATTTTCAAATACATCAGAAAATTTATTTCGGCTATATACTGTTTTTGTTTCGAATTTCTGTTTCCAAGAGAATTAAGTATTACCAATATGCCAAGCTACTATGCTAGATGGTATCAAGACAGAACAACTCCGATGAGTTGCATATCGATTTAAGCTCATTTAGCATAATTTAGTTCCAGGATTGTATGTGCACTATTTTAGATTTGTGCTGCTTTGTTTAGAAACGAATTTATTTAACTTTAAGTTAGTATATTCTCGGTTTGTTTAAAGCTTAAGATTTCTAATCCACTTATATTTCTGTAAATCAGTGACTTCACTGAATTACCAATTTTCTTTTAATGCTACTAATTTTCCGTTTCATTCTTTGTTTATTAGTAGTCAGTTTGAAGTTTTAATTCACTTAAAGGCAAGAAACTTTATCTAATCTTTACATGTTAGAAGTATAAATTTATTGTTAGCTTTACATTTGTACAATATGTTACATCTCTAGTAACAATATATTTCCATTTCAATTTTTTCTTTTTATCGCTATATGGTGTTCTGTTTTATCATTCATTCTTCCTTTAATTCTCTTAAGTGCTATAAAATTGTTTATTTGTCTGTCTTATATACTCTTAATAGGTATTAATTTAGTACCAAATTAGATAGGATTCGAGCAATCAAATAGCAATAAGCATAATTCCTGTTTTAAGTAGATAACAGTTTTGTGAAGTTTATTTTGCAGACTTGGGACAAATTGTTCTTTGCACTGAAGTGATTTTTAGTGAAATTTTAATGGTCATGTTTTGCTATACTGATTATGTCTTATCAGATATCAAATATTGCATTTCATTGTTAATCACTGCGTAAATAATTATATAGTTATTTCTTGCTCGCTGTTTAACTGTTTCTATATTCTGATCATTTATATTATTTAGTATAAATTTATAAACAGATGATCAAAGTTCCACTTGCATTGACAAAGGATGCATGTCATTATACCTTAACATGCACAGTGCAGAATTTTTGAAATATTCCGCTCTATTGAGCTGATTTCATTTTACACATAAAGCTGTAATCAGGATTAGTAATTAGCAAATTACTTTTCCTTCTCAGACTGCATTATGTTATAAATCAATTTCCATTTTTCAGGTGGAGTGTGTTTTTCCTGTTCGTAGTTATGGAAATTCTAGATCCACGACATACAATAATTACAAATGCTGAAGTATTCCGTTTGCTGCAGAGTAGGCGCAAACAGCAAAATGAACTTCCAAAAGATCAACGACCAAAGACTATTGGAACAGTTATATATGAGGTATGTTTCCTTTTACTTATCTAATACTATTCTATTATTAATATATGAAGTTTTTTTTTATGCTACAAATAAGCTAAATTAATGTCCTGAACAATTATGTTAGAAAATTGCTATGATTGGCTGTTTGTCCTTATCACTAATTTCTGTCGAAATATTTTGACCTATTTTTTTTCCAGTAAATTGGCTTGTGAACATTTGAATAAATTAATTATAAAGATTAAAGTTGTTATTGTAGACATGCAAATATTTGCAAGAAACACCAGCTGTTACGCAAAGAAATGCAGATATTGAAAAATTTATTCAAGCAGTAACTCCGTTCAAAGTATGTCTTATTTATTTACGTGAAAAGAAGTAGCAGTTATAATTTCATCGTTTATTTCTATCATACCCATTAATTCAATTGTTAGTTTTTTAACCTCTCAAATATCCTATTTTAATGTATACATCAAAAGTATACAAGTTTCAAGGTGATATTTTAGATTCACTAATATTCTCTTGCCAAAACTTTTTACATGCGTCAGTTCACTACATTTACTGAAAACTCTGTTTTTGACTTTGATAATTTCTTTACAGCTGACCGCGGTAGAGATCTTACAGCTCATAAATTTGCGACCTGTAACTGCTATAGAGGTGAAAATTTTTCACAATTTTTTTTTTTTCAAGATTAAGTTCGTTTAAATAAGTCTTTTGGAATAAATGAAATAATTTGATAATTGCTAGTATGAATCTCAGTCCAGAAAAACCGTTAGAGAAAACTAGCTTCGATTATTATTAGCCGTCTGTTTTTGTTTTTCTGGTGTTATTTTAATTGTAACAGTTCTTCTGGTGTTATTTTAATTGTCTCAGATTCAACTAATAGTGGAAGAATGTGAAGAACGATTAAACGAAGAACAAATCGAATCTTTAATTGCTGTAAGTTTCATATTTCTATTGTTGATTTTTAATAAGTTGAATGAGAAAGATAAGGAATACACATATATGTGAAGAAAAAAAAATATTTTTTAGATAATTCAAGAAAATTTGCCGGAACCATTATCTGATGATTCTAAAGTGAGCACTACCAATGAAAAGGAAAATTGATAACAAAATCGTGAAATTTCAAATTAAATGAATGAGATTTAAATGGAAATCCAGAGAGAGAGAGAGAGAGAAAAAAAAAGAACATTTGTACATGTGTTCGCATAACGGGTACAAGTCGATGAATTGGAGACATACTTTATTATGCCAAATAAAGGATCAAATTTTATTCAAAAAGGTTGCTATCTTGTTGCCTTTCCTCTACAATTATAGATAGTTTACTCAATGATTTACCTCTTTGTTGTCATCATTCTAAATAAAACTTACGATTTTGTAAGTTATTTATATGTGTCGCTTGATCATATGATATGAATGTTTTAACAATAATTTCTAGCTTTTATTTGTTATAGCTTATGTAAATATATGCATTGATAAATTTCTGATCTTACTAATACATTTTAATTGTCGCTGTTAACTTTTAGCTCTTCACATAATTCCACAAGCATCTTTTGGTCGTGGCCTTCCAACACGATTTCGAGTCAAACAAATTTTTGATTGCTGCGAAGATATAATTGCAGCTAAAACATCGTTGAATAAATCTTCAATTCCTTCCTGGAAAGATTTAAATATTAGTTTGATTTCTGCAAAAGTTAGTCAGAATGGAACGTTCCACTTCTTTTTTTCAGTTTGATTTTCAAAAAAAAAAAGAAAAATGGAAAAATTTCTGTTTTCATCTATTTGCTTGAACTTGGATTTCAAACAATTTAAATTTCCGATGTGAGGAAAAATACAGTTTAAAAAAAAAGATTGGATTTTTTTATACGTAGATTGGATTTTAAAAAAGATTGGATTTTTTTATACGTAGGTTTTAGTGGACACTTCACAGTAAGAGGAAGCTTTCAGTTCCGTAGCTAAACTTTGGCCGATTTTTGTTGTAATTAAGCTTTGAAATGTTCGCGGATCTTTGTTATCCGTTCTAAAAAGCACAATATTTTCCTTTAACATAACAAATCTGTTTATAATTTCAATGAAAATAAGATGAAAAAAAAGGCAAATAATTACTTTTTAAATTGATTTCTTGGTTTATATGGTGGCTTTGTTGTTGTGTCTGAAGCAAAGTGGAAGATGAATTGGGTAAATTTCTGATTAAATTTGCTTAAGAAAAATCTTGTAAGTGTTGGAAGGGACTTACCAACTTCAATATCACCAAGTTGTTTTCGAAATAGCAATTGACGGACATCACGTGGTAGTCGTGCTTCGATACCTGTTGCGCAAATAATAAACGGTGTATTACGATAGAGACATCTAACAGTTGGAACCCACTAAATGCATGAAAAAAGTTTGAAATCTGTTAAAGGTGCAAATATAATTTTTAAGAAAAATGTAATTTTGGTATTTTTTGGTATATTTTCTGAAGTTTATTCATCAATTTGTCAATTAATGATATCCTAAAATGCTATCAAATTAATGCTAACCAATTAATGCTATCCTAAAATGCTACCAAATTATCAGTTAATGCTATCCTAAAATCCTATCAAATTATCAATTAATGCTATCCTAAAATGCTATCAAATTAATGCTATCCTAAAATTATATCAAATTATCATCAATTAATGCTATCCCTAAAATGCTTTAAATTTATTAGCAAAATTACAGTGAATTACAGAAAAATTACAGTAAATCAATTACCATTTGATGAATGCTTTCAAATTGTCGCAAGCTACTGATATGATAAAAAATAATGATAGCATCCAGATGACTACAACGGATCATCAATGGAATTCGTTTAAAATCAGCAATTCGTTCAGCACACATTAATTCAAGCTAGAATTACAACAAAATACATTTCAGAATCTAACCAATCTGATTGATCATCATTATTCATTTATTATTTTATTTTAAAGTCTAAACTAAATTTCATGATAAGATTTTAAAAAAAGCAAAAGAAAATGTTGAATTTTAAGGCTTCAATTCATTCAATAAAATGAATTCTCCTTAAATGAATAATTATTTTAACTATAAACTGAATATTAAATTGCTTAAATGAATTTTAGAGAAAAACTTTTTATTGTTAAAATTTCAAATTTTGAATTTAATTACTCTGCATTGATAAAACATCATTTATGAGCTTATTGCAAATTAGATTATTTCAGGTGTTACACTTATTTACCTGAAATCCCTGAACAGTGACAACATTTGAATCGAGTACATCAATTCGTTCAGATTTATTGCCTTTCTAGAATTTTAATCTTTAATTATTATCAAAAAAGTAAATCATTAACTTTTAAAATCTTAAAATTTGAAAAAAAAAGAAAACTAAAAAAAAAAGAAAGCTAAAAATAAATTAATTACTTTTTATTTATTTACTTAATCACAAACCAATGCTTTCTCAGCTTTAAGCTGATTGTTTCGATTTGACATTAATTGAACATAAGCTCGACGAACATTATTTTTCTCTGAACCAGCTTCACCAACTAAGGCAACACGAAAATATGTCAAATTGCTTGATTTATCTGCTTAAAAGGTTTTTTTTTTTTTTTAAATTCTAAAATTAAAGTTTTTTTTTTTAAATTCTAGAATTTTTGAACAAATTCTGCATTTGAGTTTTTTTTTTTTTAAATTCTAAAATTTTTGAAATTTGATGCAAAGAACTAATTCAACTAAGAGAAGCTGAATTCAGCTCACAATGAAGACTAAAAGTTGGTTAAATTCATTGCCAACTTTAAATAATTTAAACCAAATGTAAATTAATAATATTCGATGTGTCTAAATTTTGCATATATAAAACTATGAGCAATTAATAATTTAAAATGTTGCAAATATTACTTTTAAAATCTATTTCTGGCGAAAATTTCTCAAAAGATCGTTCTTCTGATGATGCAACTTTGATTTTTGGCTTTAATGATGAACGATTGGATGATACGAAATCCATTTTATCAAATATTTGATAGTGATTATCACTATCACCACCACCACTAGCAGCAACCTAATAAGATGTGATGAAATGAATGACAATGAAAGTTCAAAAATTCAAACTTCACTTTTATTTTTTCTTTTGTATTTTCTGAAATAGTAAGAATGAATTGAAATGTCTTTTAATTCATATTTGATTTGATTCATAAATACGATGGAATGTCAACAATTATTGTTTGTATACATGAAAATTTTTAGTCAAATAATTGGAAATATATTCCACTAAAAATGATAGAAATTGATCGCAAAAAAACATTTCGATATTAATCTCATTTTAAAATAAGCAATATTAAGAGAGAATCTAGGATATATTAAGAATATTTAAGTGATTTAATCATGTAATGCATTTGATGACATAAATTATCAAATAAAAAATGTAAATATTGAAGAATATTTTTGTAGTAAGAGAATTGAATCAATCATCTATGATATGATCAACTTTTTTTTTTTGAGATAATCAATATTTCTTGTTTAGTTTTTTGTTTGCATTTTTTGTTCACTATCCTATGAATGAACTTTGTGAAAATTAACTCTACATTTTACCATCGTAAACAGAATTCATCTTTACGAGAAGCATATTTAGCTTCCTTTTTTATTATTAGCAAATTAAGGATACTTTTTCATCGATAATGCAATCAATATCTTACCTTAACCAAACTTCATGACATTAACTGAAATCACAGCAGCATTTCAGTAAATGTTGGTGGTGAAGCACTGATAAAATAAAATGTCTACATTGCATGATACGAATTTGTCCTTTTTTTTAAACGTTTATTTTCCAATAAAAATAATTTATGAGTTCTCTGACAGTAATTTATAATAAACTGAGGTATGCAGTAATTATTTCACTTTTTCATTGTTAGTTACAAAATATTAAATAAATTTACTGATGTAGAGGAAGAACTCAATAGAAATAAAACAAAAATATTGATAAAAAAGAAAAAATAAAGTATTAAACGGAAGTTTATGTAAAGGAAAGGATTAGCATGGACAGATGAATAGAGCAGTGAAACAAGTGTTGGCGCATATTTTTGAACTGATCTCACATAAAAGTATGATTTGTAACAATTTTAAAGCAACAAAACTTGAAAAAATTCTTTTCAAAAAAGATAAAACAACATCACATATTCAAGAAAAAACAAATAAAAACCACAAAAATAAACTGCCCGTATATAAAAACCACTTCTACATACTCTCGTGCAAAATATTTAAGAAAAAGCAATTAATGTCACATTTAAACGAATGAGAAAAAAAAAAGTATGTGACACTACTGTTTAGCATACTCCTGTCCTGATTTTATTTGTTGCAAAAGTTCAGCTACCCTATGTAAACTGACTGCTGGGCACCACTTTCTGCTCGGAATACTTCCCTGCAGCTGCACATGCAAAGTATCCAGTATCTATAAGAAGTTCATTTTTTTCCAAAAATTCAATTCCTCTATTATTTTAATTTTGAAACTAAATTTTTAAAACATTTCTTAGCGTGAAATGTCATCGATTTACATAATCACTGCTTCCATGAAAAGTAATTTCTCTAGCTATTAAATGGAATAGCTAAATTCTTGATATCTCACAATTTTTACCTTCATAAGTTCCTTGAAAATATTTCAACCAATAAAGAAAAAGCAATGATTAAATTCATATCAAAAAAAAGAAAAAAAAATGGAAAGTATGAAATTCAATAGATTTATTGATAATTAGTAGCTAATCACAGATTTATTGTGAAAACCGGAAAATGTTTTTTCCCATACTGTACAAAATATCCTTCGAGAACATTTGTGTACAGATATAATTAAAAGATTCAAATTTATTTCCGTTCTTCGACATTAAACGAGTCTCAGTATTTTATGAATAAATTTTATTGTTCTCAATATTTCAAACGAATATGATTTTTTTGAAAGTGAACGGATAAATGAAATTTTAAAAAAAGAGGAAAAAGCAACGTACTCGGACCACATCTTCTTCATTCGTTTTGTTATTATATTGCCGTAAAGCGTCCGTGATCGTGTCCAGCGTTGTACTGGGTAAAAATGGTAACTCACATATCACTTTAGCTAGACATTCCAACGGAACTAACGAAATTTCGCAGCAACTAACTGCAAAATTAGCAGTTAAAAAATTAGTTACAACAGTTTTAACAAAAATAAAAAGTAGAAAATATTTTCATGATATATCAAATAGCATGTGATATTATTGGTTACAGGATCTTATAAAAATTTTTCTCATACTTTTTGGATCAACCTTTCGGTTGTGCTTGTAGATCCGCATATGAAGTATTGCAAACCGGAAGCATCATGCACACCCTGTTCTACCTAACCTACCCAATATACCGAAATTCAGGTGCTTATTCCGTAAATGCTCTTTCTGACAGATCTAGGGCTTTCATATTTTAAGGAAACAACAAATAAAACGAGCAATCACATATAGATCTAATTCTCTCTCTTCCGTACTCCGAAAACAATGCAAAAGAACTTCAGATAGCACCTGCAAGACGCAGAAGTACTTCTCCAAGGTTTTTCGTATATTCTGAAGGTAATGTAACCAGTCCTCCAAAATCTATGTATATACAAAGAAATTGGAATGTTGATACTATCACTTTCTTCCAATCATCTGAATTTTCTTCAGAGTTATGGTAATATTCGCATGTGTAAATTGCAGATTCTCGTAGTGTTCTACACAGTATTGTTGCTCTGAAAATTATTTACAAGCTATGCCTTGAAATAGAGGCATAAAAACTTTAAGTTGGCAACTCGATATTGAGTCAATTATGACTGTTAATTATAAATGATCATGGACAATAATGTTTAAAACTTAACTCGAAAATGTAAGAGTCTATGGAATTACTATGACAAAAAAAAAAATGTTAGCAAGAGTAAGCAATCAATGAAAAGCTTACCTGTCATCCGGTAAAATGTTGTCGTATTCACCGCATCGCGCAAAATGACAGTGAAGTCGTCCATGAACGAATGCTTCTTTAATAGATGTCTGAAGCGAGTTACAGATTTATGTATTAATTGCCCTTATGAACCCTGCGTTGGGTACTTTACCTATCGATAAAATACCTTTACTTTGTCCTGAAATATACTGCATTAAAACGTGAACCGAGCTTTCTTTTTTCTCCAAAGGATAATACTTCCTATCAGGCAGCAACAAAAATCGTTTGAGGTAACCTATGACTAAATAACTTACTGTACTAACAGGATTTATACATCAAAAATTTCAAAAATTGCAGAAACAGACATGTGTTTGAAAAAAAATCAGCTACCTGTTTATGGAAAACTTCTTGTAACCGTATAGAAGACATAGCAGATAGCAATAATAAAAAGTCCGGATCGTTTTCAAACCAATTACTACCAATAAGGGAAACCAATTCATCCGATAATTCAAATAATACTGGTAAATACTGACCAGGAAATGCTTCCTTTGATGTACTGGGTGTAGCTTGTGCTGCAAAATTATGAAGATTAACGTGACAGCAGCAATAAATAGTGGTAATAAAACTTTCTAAACTTGACCAAAGAAATTCCGGGAGAAATTCCCACTGTAAAAACAGTTTCCGCTGTAAAGATAACTGAAAATATATACCAATTGCTGGAGTCTGTAACAGGCGCCTGATAACGATACGGAAATTAATTGACCAGTTCTTTTGTATTAATTTCTTGCCAATAAATACTCCAGCCTTTCCTTCAATAAGAGATAATAGTTCAGCGCTAACTCGCAATAGATCGAGAGAAGGTAACTGAAAATTAAATATCGACAATTCATTCGAATATAAATCTAGAAAAAGTTAATCTCTAAAAAAAAAAAACAATCGCAGAGATCAAAACTATTGGACTTATCGTTTCAAAATAAGTAAAACGTCATACTCCCAACAATAGAGTTGTCATTGGACTAATGCTAATATTAAAATGTGCACAAAGATTTACACGAGCAATTCTATTTTCTCAAACCGATAGTGCATATACCAACAATAGCTCACCTCATTTTCCTTTTTCAGACATATGCTGGTGACATCCATAATTTCATCGATCTGATTCATGTCTAATTCCTTAACAAGGCTTAACAGTTCCCTGTATGCAAAAAGATGAATAGCCAATTGATCCCCATTCCAAGTCCTAAAAAAATTTCTTTAATGTGATTTACCTGAAAGCATCTTTTTTGTTTCCTTATCACTATATTTCAATAAACTGATAAAATTAGTTTTAGCGAAACACAAATGAACAAATCTTCAGTATCATTTACTGCTGATAATAATTGGCTGAGAAGCCATTGTTAAATCTCTTATAAGCACATACTTGATTATAAAACATACTTCTGACTAACGATCAAATTATACACTGAAGACATTTTGACCAGAATTATCAAGTAATTCAACTGGTAAAGTCTGAAAGTATAAGTGTAACAATAATCATAAAGAAACTTCACACACACGTGAATTACACGCATAAAATCTGGCACTCAATAGAATCAAAAAATTAAACGCACATAAGGCGAACACATGCAACATACGATACAAAGCATAATCCGCATGCTTAAAACTGCCCACCCTTTCCCCGTCTTTTGCCCGTTTGCTTCCCGTCTCCCCACCCACTCTCCTAAAACCCCAATCCTCCACTTTTTACCTCCCAAACAAATCAAACCAAAATATTTGTGACATTTTTTTCTAAATGGATGCGCTATGAAAACTTGATGGTCCCACAGAAGTTAGGTTAAAAAACGTGAGAAAAAGGCCGGAAAATAAACAAGTTTTATGATAAACAAATTTTGCGTCACCGAAAGTACCGTATGCCTGCAATCCAGTATCAAGAATCCTTCCTG
This sequence comes from Wuchereria bancrofti, assembly GCA_005281725.1. NCBI lineage: Eukaryota > Metazoa > Nematoda > Chromadorea > Rhabditida > Onchocercidae > Wuchereria > Wuchereria bancrofti. The sequence continues at coordinate 9,152,977 of SSBO01000003.1, forward strand.
ATACTGAATTTCTATCCTGGAATTCTTCCTGATACTGAATTGTTGCTAAATGAAATTTGTAATTCAGAAATAACAATAACAAGGAAATAAGATTATATTGTACATTTTTAATGCAAAGTAGTTTACAATGATATGTACTATGGAGAAAAAAACTTTGATATATACTATGTAATCATATGAATTTTTAATATTTGCTAATTTCCTACAGTCATTAATTAACTTTAAGAATTTTATTAAGAAATTAAAATGATTAGTGAGCGAAATGATTGGTATCAGAAAGATCAAATAAGTTAGTGTGAAAAGTTTTTTTTTCTTCTCTACAAAAACAAAAAAAAAAAGGAAATTATTTAACTAGATGAAATCATTGCTGTCAAGTTGTGCTAGTACACTGCAATAAGCAATTTATTGATTTGAATATCGATTTTTTGCTACATTTCATATTACTGATTTTTTGATTGACAGAAGTGATATGATATAAGTTAAGCAATTGTTAAGATAATGAAAAGTGATATACAATAAATTGCTGTTATGGAAGAGTAATTAATTACATGGCAATAGAATGAGTGAATGAGAAGTTAGTTTCATCGCATATCGACTAAGTGATAAATAAATGATAAATGTTCCATTTGAGATTATTAGGCATGATAACTTAACAGTAAGTATTACAGGCTATTGTTGATAATGGTGATAATGATTCATTTCATTTTAATTATACAAATTTTAAACATTTTAAGAACTAAATGGTGCAATTTTGTAGAAATGCTTTTAATAATTAACATTTGCTAAAGGATGAGGGAAAATTTCGGATCTTCCGGAACCCGAATTCTTCTCCATTCTTTGAAAAATAATCCTTGTATTTGTTTCACTTTTTTGGAGTAGTTTTATAATTTTTGGATTAACATAGAATAACAAAATTTCTCTCATAATTCTGAGAATTATAGAATGAGTACTGAAAAGAATAATATAGTAATCGTTATCACTGATCAATATGAAAATGCGCAAAATTCATTCTTTTAAAAGAGACAGAGATGAATGATTTGAACAAAATGAAATGATGAAATGTCTAGGAAAAAGAAATTATGGATGGAAGAGATTCTGAAGTTTTGGAATTTTAGTGGAAATGAATAATGAGTAATGTTAAAGAGAGTAAGTACGATGTCTGATACTGTAAGTTTTAACTTTCTTAAGTAAATAAATTACAAAGTGCTTGAAATAATTTGTGACATCGATGGAGAGAGATATTCATGCTTTCTGTCTAAAGGGATAAATTAAATTTCATTAAAATATATTAAGTCAATGAAGGAATGATCAGAATATCAATTCTTGCTATCTATACGATACTCGTTACAGTGACATCGTAGATGTAGGAGAATTTCTGAAACAACGTAAACTAAAACGTAAACTGAAAGCGTAGATGGATCACAAATTGGAATCGAAGAAAGTATTAATTTTTGGTTTTTAATTTTCGTAACATTGAAGTTTAACGATGTAATGTATTATGTTTATTTTTTTCTTTTTGACAAAACTGCATTTATGAGTGAAGTTTGATTTTGCAGTTTAATTAAGACACTTATCTTTTATAATCCATGAAAATAGCTTAATGAATTATTTTACGTATTAATTCGGTTATTAAAAGAAAAAAAATCGGTTATTCAATTATTTTACGTATCAATTCGATTATTACAATAAAAGGATAATACATGCAACTTCAAGAACACAACGAGATGATAAATTCTTGATTCTATTTTCTAAACGTTGATAGTTTTAAACTAGAATTTGACTAATTTAATCAAATCTAAAAATTTAAAAAATCTAAACTGTAGAAATTTCAGTTTGATTATTTCGGTTATAACCATCCGTACAGAAAGTTATAACAACAGAACTTTACTCTAACTTATGCTTTACAACTCCAAAACAAGTAAAAAGTATTGTAGACATGGTTTTTTCTTTAAAAGAGTTAAAAGAATTTTACAATACTTTTTCATTTTCATTTCAAACAATTGAACGATTATTATTAAAAAAAAAAATCACTTAAGTATATGTTTATTAAGATTAAGTGATTGATTTAAATAGTCCTTGTATCTTGTCTTTGTAGCTTTTCTGTTGCGGTAGCAACCAATGATAAGTTGTTCACTGCAGAGGACAATTTTAGAGAAGCAATAATCTATCTTCTTACCTGTTCAATTCCATATTTTGAGATAAACTATCTGAGAGAAAAAGCTAATTCATTTTAAGTTTGAAATAAGTTGTTAATGTTGAATAATGGTTGATTACATCATCAAAGCTTATGCCTAATGGTTTTCTTTTTTTTTTTTTTCTGCAATGTACCATATAAATTGGTTATTTGGTGCTGTTTCATTAAAAATTTCATCTCACATTTCAACATATTCAAAATTTCATTTCTTATTTTTTTATTCGTGAAGCATTTAACCATAGAATTGAAAAGTGGAATTCGTATTACTTTTGTCTTAATAGTTATATCTTAGATATTCTGTCCAAAATAAGTACTTTCCTTCAAATCACATTTGTAATGGCAAATAGCTATTGCAAAGGAAAAAAAAAAAGTAGTAAAGTTAAGTGGTGTGACAATTGAATTTCACATGAAATCTAAATGACAATTTTCATAGATAAAGAATCTCTTCCTATGAGATATCTTTTCCCATTGAAGATGTAATCACAAGCTGCACGAAAAGAACTAAAATTGAACGATAACATTGAATTAAAAAATAAACAACAGTAAATAATAGAAAATGTATTTCAAATTTTAGATTTATTATTAATTGCAAAAATCATTTCAGTAAACTTTTCGCTTACAATTGATTTAAAATTGAGTTAAAAATCTATACGCATTACTTAATATTTTAATGTTAGACATTGGATGATTGATAAATAAAATTAAAGAATGGGACAAATTTTTACTGATATTTAGCAAGTTTATTTGGAAGGTTGAATGTCACAAGTTAACGATCAAGATGATCATTTGATCAATATCTACGATCACATATTTACAACCAATATTTAAGATCACGTAGATAAGCTAATAGTTATTAAACAATTAATAGAAAACAAATATATGTTTAGAATTTAAAAAAGACAAAAGTGTCGCGAAATTTATGTCGCGAAACACCAAATTACTATATGAGAGTAAGAAATAAGTCATATGAAATTTTACAAGTAATGTTTAGACTTTGAACCTTTTGCTTTAAGACCGATTACTCTTTAGCAGGGTTAACATATATTTTTTTTTTTTACTATAGATATTTGTTTACTCATATTGATTACTATAAAGATCACTAATAAAGGGCCATTATTTTGTGTCACCAATAAGGCGGCATATTTTCACCTAGCGCCAAATCGGGGGACATTTTTTTGTTTGTTTGATGGAAGAACGAGGAGGTCAATTAGGATTCACTTCTCGACAGGTTTTGTGATATAACTACAATTCGTCTCTATCAAATTATTGTATTATTATTATTTCTGCTTATTAGCAGGAATTATTATATTCCTTTGTTATTCTACAAATTTACATTTCATCCAGCGAATCTTCTCGAAATCAACAACTCCCAAAGAGTAATATTTTTAAATCTTCAAATTTTTCACGACAAAAATTATAGAATTAGCATAGCAGTATTGATTGATGTTCTAACATTCATACTTTATTGTGAAAGGAATATAATAATGAAGGTAAATAAAAGAAAATATATGTATTACTCGAAGGGACACGAACAAAAGTTATTTTGAGTATGATTTTTACTGCTGTAAACAATACAAATAGTAGGAAAACCGTTCTCATACTGAATTTCAATTTTCTTCATTTTACTTATCCTTACGAACTGAAGAATTGAGAAGAGCTCTAACTACATTTGTCACAAAATGTGTGGGTGGTTCAAAAGACAAATGACAAATAGGCAAATTCTATTTCAAAATACACAACACAGGGAAGTCTCATTGACTGTGCTAACAGAACATTGTTCTTAATACGTTCTCTTTTCTCCACGAGATAAATCCTACGTACGTTCACAAACACGGCGACAGCGTTGCCTCCCGTCTCCCTCACTGACGTGTGTCCACGACTAAGTACTTTCTTATCTCTGTACCTTTCTTTTGAGATTGCGGTAGTTAGTGACGAATTTACTGCATAGTATCTTAGGCGATAATTTACCACCCAACATGGCTCTGACCCAAGTGACATGTCCTCAACATTGGTGACCTTTACCTGCCCGCAAAAGGTGACATTGGTCACATAGTCACTGCAGAGGACATTTCGGATGGTGCGGAGACGATGCTAACGAAAAAAGCATTTAAGGAATTTCTTTCAGACCCATATAAAAGGGTAGGCAGTACAATGGCTCTCTACCCACCAATTTTTCGTATTTTTCTTCGTGTAACTTTGTTCCCATACTCTTTTAATGAATCTTTCGAATACTCCGTACATCTTTACTTATCTGTTGTCCATCTCTTTATCAATCTATCGTCTATCTCTCTGTCACTCCATTGTCTGTCCCTGTCAGAATTGATGTTTCCCAAATAATCGAACCGTTAGATTCCGTCTTGATTTGCCTGTGCTCATGTGAAGGTGACATTCTCTCTGTGGTACGAACTGTTAGAGCTAATGTTGTCTTCAAATTAACTTTCAGTTGAAAAATGCAATTCTCGGGCCAAAGTGATTTAAGGTTTAGGTTTTGCATGAGTCTATCGATTACTCTTAGTTCCTTCGTCGAGATATGTCGTGGACTTCTGGCCTTCATCGAGGTCTGTCGTGGACTTCTGGCCTTCCTGGAGGTCTGTCGTGAACTTCTGAATGATCATGTGCTGAAGAACAGTGCAGATAGAGGGTGGGAACGCTGCTTTGTTGTAAAAGTTTATTTAGTTTTGTTGAGGTCAAAGTGTTGTCCTACTGATTAGCAAAGATGAATAGTTGTGATAAATGTTTCATTAATTAATGGAGGGTTTATTCGTTGACAGTTGTCGTATAATGTTGAATAGAGAGTTGATTGTTGGGTTGATGTGAGTGAAAGAGCACCGCTCATCGAGTGAACTCGAGAATAATGGGAGTTTAGTTTTGAAAGACTGAGTTCATTTACAACATTTTTATAATCATCGATATATTTCTCTATTATAATTCTATTTTCCCGGCGGTCATTTCCCACACTAATTATTGGGAAGGGTTCAAATATGTGACTGATTTGTGACTTGCATAGATCGAACACTTTGACTTTTGTTCTTTCTCTCTTATAAAGGGCTGATGACTGCATCTCTCTGTTTCATCTGACAGTTTCTCCGTAGTAGGAGGAGCTAATGTGACGAACTGCTGAACCTTTCATTCCACTGTTGGCACTAAAAGTGTTCGGCATCGATCGATTTAGAACGAATGTTGTCTGTGAGAGACATTTGACCATTTGCGCCGGGTAGGGAACTTTGAGCGTAGTGCGCCACAGTGCATACATTGCTGTCAGAGTTTCATAGAAAATGATTGGAGTGTTCGTGTAATTGAATTTATCTTGCTGGGTCGCTCATCACTTGTTCTAGATGTCTTGAAGTTTATACTGGAGTTTGCAATTCCAAAAATACTTTGGGTCATCATTATTGCAGCAATTCAAACTCTTCCGCTTAAGCGCTGTTGTCATGGGGGAGGGGCTTGCATGCCCTTATTTTTTCTGCGAGCTATACTGGCAGAAAAAATAAGATCTCCCATGCTAGGCATGTCTCAACCGGATGGTTCACAATTAGAATGGGCTTACTAACGACTCTAATTCTACTAAAACTTAATGAACTAATTTATACACTCTGTTGATTGGGCAATCTGAAAACAGCAGTGGGTTTTATGATTAAAAATTCCATTGTTTCCAAATTTGAAATTTTCCGACAGGATTCAGATTCCGATTCCGATTGCATTATCTCCTTATGTCACCCACTGCATAACAAACAACACATTCTGCTTTTCAGAATATATGCAGCAACCTGCTACGCCGCCTCACCCAAATGTCCTTACAGATGACAAAAACATAATTACTGATGACTCAGAATAGGAAAGGACTGAAAGCCTGGAAAGGAGTACTAAACAGGGATGCTGGTTTTGCGGTTCAGCAGAAAGACAGCCTGAAGACAACCTGAGTCTTCATTGCCACCTCATGTCCGAACAATACCCGGCGCAGAATGTCATACAAATAAAAGAACGTATAACATTTGCATTTTCATTTTGATTATAATTACTGAAATTTGTGAAATTTAATTCATTTGAAAAACACTTTTATTATGATATTTAGGGTGTTTAGTGTGAACATAATAAAAAACTTAAGGGATTGAATTAAATCGAATAAGTATTATTTGATTTCTTTCCTTTGCATACATTTTATCTGATTAAGAGACAAATAAATTTCTGGTAATTTCGTATAATTTCTAGTGAAGATGAAGATAAGTCGAGATTTTCTTTTTTCTTTTGTTTTGTTTATAGCAATTAACTTAAGTTATAGTAGAAATAGGTAATTTTCAGAGGGAATAAAATGACTCTTTTTAACAGATGACATAAGTTTTGCTGTAATTAGAAAGACTGATACTATTGATAAACATATATAAAATCTTAAATTATCAATTATCAATTCATTTTACTGTAATTATAAGTGTAAGTAAGAAGTAACTTAAGTGATGTACTTTTTAAATGATAATTTATAACATTCTGTTTCACTATTTAGGATAGTAATCTTTGATGTTTTTAGTATTTGATATAACCCAGTGAAATTGACATTCGAGTTGATTTGCTTATACGATTAACAAAATCGTATGGATAGTACTGGTGGTAATAATAAATAATTCAGATATAATGCTGGATATGAAGTAGTTTTGTTTCATGTTCAATTTCTTTGCTGTTTTGAAATCCGAAAACTGATCCTTTTATTATTTATTATATATATTTATTATTTATTATTTTATTATTATGTATTATATAGGAACTAAGATTTTTTTTGAATTTCTTGACAATGATTGTTGCGCCAAGTTATTACAAAACTTTTGGTTAAATCATTTTACGATTTGATGTTCTTGAATATAAAACAAAAATGAAAACTTTCATTTGGAATTTCTTCTGAAAATTTTCAATCTTAGGAGTCGTTAACACTGCGCTGTGCTATAGATGAAAACAAAAAAAGAAAAATACTACGAATAAGGTATACTTTTTATATTACTTTAATAATTAGTACAGCAATAATTAGGATTTTCTTTGTCTTGATAACGACCAGAAAATACATTTTGAGCAGCAAAAATTAATAGAAGAGAGAAAGATATATATGAAGATAAAAAAAAGGATGTTAAAAAGATGGAAATACAATAAATACAATACGAAATATATTAAAAAGAAGGAAATACAATATGAAACATACACAATATCATGCAAAATATTTTTTTCTTCTCATTAATCTCCCAAAACATACCACAGCAATTAATATCAATAAATAAAAAGACGACAAAGGATGAATTTTTATCAATGGATAAAAAAAATTAAATCTGCAGTAACATCAAAATTTTATCCTATCGATGTCAAGTGTTAAATGATTTTCTCTTCAAAAAGCTAATCATCATCTCAATAACTACTTTTAATACAGCAACAACAAATGTTTACATTTCGAAACCGAACGTAAATATCACAGCTAAATAAAAACAAGCCACAATCGCTGTTCTTCAATAAAAACAAATCGTATGCAAAATATTCCGCCGGCTGTTATTCTGTTCAAATTCTGTTAGCACTTCATCAATTTCATTATCTAAATCTTCGCAAGCTTCTAACTGAAATACCACAAAAAATGCAAAAATATATATGAACTGAATATAAATATTTAGAAAATACTTCCCTGTCAAGATGTCGAGAAAGAAATATCAAATATCTAATTACCTCACATCAGTCGAAAGAGAGAAAAAAAAACTGGTCCCATAATTATCAAAATCTAAGCCATCCCATCACTGACTCCAACCAAAGTTGATGTGCAAGACAAAGATTATTCATTAATGAGTAGCAAAGGCTTCTTTTAAATCTAAATCCGATAGCTGAAGTTCACTTGCATAAAAATCACTGTTGAATTTCATTCGATACACAAAAAGCAATAGCAACAACATATTAAAATATGAAGCGATGCTTAGCAACTTGCTACTTCCCGTAATGATACTTAGAACTATTCCGAGAAAGCAATTCAATATACAAACCTTAGCACATAAGTCGCAAACAAATAAAGCTCCTATTGTAGCTTCTTCATGATTATCCTGTATATCAATATTGATGACATGGACACTGTCACCTTCATTTGTGTCACGCGTCTGTAAATCTTCCACTATCTAAAACAAAACACTTCTTTAGCTTACATAAATAAGAATAAAAATATTAATCCAACAAACTATCAAAACTGATTAATAAAATAGCTTACAGTGCAATTTGCATCAATGTTGACCGACCTTTCGAAAGGAATTCATAATGTCACAAATGGCCCAGCACAATTTTTGCTATCATTCATTGCAAATTGGTAATCAGCAAAGATATGAAAACGAATCTCACCTGATCATACACTCTCTCCTCCAAGCATATTATCACATCAAATTTCCCACTGAAATGTTGAAACTTCTGTGGCATATCCTTTATTCTACGATTACGATCCAACATATTCAACAAACCATTCTGCGTATATCTGAAAATATTCATTAATTAAAATATTAATTGAAATAAAATGGAAAGATACATTTCTTTATGTAATCTGAATATAACACGAAGACAGGTATAAACATGTAGCAAAACATAGCAAAACCAAAAGGACAGAGGAAAATAAAGAGAACAGAACGATGCTTACAATTGAGGGTCTTTTTGTTTCAGGTCATTGTATATAAAATCATATGTGGCCACACCAAAATCATAGCAATTTGGCCTATCCGGTGTAGGTCCTGGTAATTTGACCTGACTTCCTGAACCAAATGATTCTACACTGAAACCCCTCTTCCTGAAAATGAAAAACGTTGAGATATCAAAATTTCACATATGAGTCATTCTTTTCTTCAGTGTGTTATTGTGATGGTCGTTACAATACTCTTTGTTCTACGACATTCTTTATTACATTAAATTTGCTACTACTAATTTGTGACAAAGTCTTCTTAACATTTTCATAATCACAAATTTGTAGTGGGACCACACCGAATTGAGCTTTCAACCTTCTTATGTTGAAAACAAATCTTCTTAGTCTTCGCATAAAATAAAATAACTAGAAACAATTGTCAAGCCCAATATAGTATCTCTTAAAAACCTCTAGAAGAAAGCCAGCCCTGCTAACTCAAGAAGCAGTATCACTATGAGCCGATCAAGATATCAACTATTTTTCAATAAATTCTAGAAAAGACAAAAGCAATTTTCCATTCTTACGATACATCCGAGCTGTCTCACAACTACACCACCGATGTTATCTTGAAATGAAAGAGCAACATAATGTTTAAACAGTTCTACTTCGAATTCAATGGCGATATAATCAAAACTTACTGCAGGAAACTGTGAGCCTCCATACTTCTATTCATATTGCTCGAGCAACTTACGGCAAAGCGTAATTTCCCCATGCTCGCACTACCCTAATATTTTCTTTGACGACGCGATTTTGCGATGTACCAATACAGTGACGTATATGACCTTGCTGGCACAGAATTTGAATTAGTGAAATGCAACAGAACTGCTGGAATCAAAATCACTTTATTTTCTATTTTTCTCCAGCAAAATATTAAACATTCAAATGATAAAAGTATATTCTTAATGAAACATTATCGTCAACTGTATAAAATACAATCATTAGTCAACTGAATACAATATAATAATCTAATCTCCCCTAACACCTAATTTATTCTTAATCAATTCAGGCTTAATGCAATAGAATCCGCTGGTATTTTATACAAAATTCAATATCATATCAAAGAAATAGTAGGAAAATCAATCATTTCATATTATAATTTGCTGTTCAAAAGATTCAGAAAGTACCTAGTACTACTTTTCCACAGCGAAGTGAGAAATACTACGCCAAAGCATACATATAAAATATTATCCAAATTTGAAAACACCTACACCTGAAAATCAAAAGTGTTACAATTTCAAAATAACTTAGTACGGAAATAATAGAACAAAAAATGACAGAAATGTAATAAGTAAATGACAGATTGAGAGTAGTGACATAATACAATAATTTCATTAAAAGAAAAAGACAATACAGTGCAAAAACAAAAAACATGTCAGCGAATGAGGAAAGTGAAAACTGTTTAATCCTTTAAAAATGAATAAATTAAAGACTGAAAGCGTATTGAAAGTATAAATAGAGCTAAAGCTTTGGAAGAAGAAACAGTGCAAAAAACAAAACATTAACTAACTTTTATTGACATATACAATAATTATAAACAAAATAAGAAAAATTAAGTACTAAATATCAAAAATATTAAAAATTTTAAGAAAAATGACTAGAAATAATACACTATGAATTAAAATAAGAGTAAATTCCACAAGTAACGACGGCTATAGCGTCATTTGATTGACGTAAATTACAATTGAACAAAATTAAAGTCTCCATTCATCAACAGTAACCATGAAATCGTTGTAAGAGCTCAATTAACCTGATGCAGCCTATGGAATTTTTTGTTTTACATTATACAAAAACTTCCCATTTAGTTTTGTTATTGGGCGGTGAATAGTGACGTAAAGAGATAAGGTCGAAATTTTTACCTTCACAAAGGTTAATGTAGAATTTCTGAAGTTTTCATTTTTAATTTAATTTTGAATTATGATTAATACACATGTCGCGAAAGACGCGAAAGTTGGAATAAATCCTTAAGAAAAAATAGAGATAATTCCCTCCATCCATGACTCATTATTCATCTCATTTATAATTCTTAGATTTATTCCCATCGAATTCCAATGTGTTTTTTTTGTTATCTTTATTCAAATCTAAAGAGATACATTTGCAATTAATCAACGTCTAGACCCTTAAATCATACTAATCTATTTCATCTTCCTCACACAATAAAACTAATCTTTACTTTATTTAAATATATTCATTGTTAACAATCTTGTTTTTTCATCCATGAGAAATTCTTCCATCTAATTCCCATTCGTCAAATCAATCTTATATATAAACCAACCAATCCTCCCATAACCATCATTTACTTTATGTTTTTGGGTGGTTTTGGGATGTTTCTCATACCTTGTAATTTTGTATTTTTATAGTTTACGTGTTTTGTTAAAATGCGCTATTATTTGTTTTATGTTAAATAAAGGTTTAATTACCCAAGTTTGAGATTGAGCTCCACGAGCCGTTGGTGTCCGCAAAACTTTCACAACAAAATTTTTGGTGCCCGAGGTGAGGTAATATGGCGACCTCTCTCAGTCAATCAGCGAAACCAACAGTTGACAGACTGATCGAACTTCTGGACGAGATCAAGAAACTCGAATTGTTACCACCAGATCGAAACCTGCCACTGGAGGAACAGAAGCAGCAATACGAAATCAAGAAGCGAATCGTCAAGGACAAAGCCAAGCGGCTCGAGATGTATGTTGGGACTTTGGAGACAATAAACCAAAAATGGCTGGACTTCATACAACAGATCACGACAACAACAAAGAGAAAGGAGGAAGAAGAGTCAGGTAGTGTAGTGGGACCACGATATAACATATTATTCAGACTTTTTTCTCCTTTAATACGGGCCGAAGCGTCATAGACAATTCGTAATTTTGTAGTTGTCTTTCCCGGAGTTAGTACTTCATGATGAGGTAAATAATGTAAAATACCTTCTTGATCCATGTTTGCTGTCACTTTCTCAATAATATTCGACAGTAATTGCTCTTTGATTATCTCGTCATAACGTTTGAGCAAAGATTGATTGGATTGAAGTCGTTTGACTAATGTCTTTAATCGTCCATAACAAAGACCATAATTGTCTTGTAAGTTAATTTTCTTATCTTTCCATGGCCAACAAACTTGATACCTATTGTTTTCCTTAGTAATACTATTTTTAAATTGTTTTAGTGCCTCCTCATCATCTTGATCATTTGGTTGTTCGTTAATCCCTATTACTTCCAATTTCCAAAACTGATCTACATCTGGATTGGTAATGACAGTAGTTACATTAATAGAATTAAGGCTATCAAGTTCGCAAGTCATATTAGTATATCCACAACCTGTTATTATCAATCCTACCTTGGTGTGAAGTAAATAAAAACCTGATAGCATACTGTGGCCTTTGTAAGGTTGCATGAATTCGAAGAAATGGTCTACTCCGATAATGATATCGGGTCGCCTCCAATATCCTTCCGATTCATCTAACTGTTTCTGACGTGTAATAAATTTCATATCATAAGAACTTGGATTAATAATTTGTAGTTTATCTGTTAAATAGTCTAATGCATAAGCGTTAATAGTCATGATTTTAGATTCTAAAGTTCTTACTCCTAATTTTACCTTATTAGTTTGGTAGAGTTTGGGAAATTGATTGCCAAAAGAAAAAAGTTTTAATTCTTCCTTTGTGGTTTCAGCTAGACCTAAACGACTAGCTAATTTTCTTGAAATGAAAGATGATTGGGAACCTGGATCAAATAATACTAAAGCGTCTTCTCGAATGTCATGCTTACTTGGGTTAACTGCTTCAATTTCTTTGCACATTAATAAAACCTTCTTGCCTTGATGATTGATCGGTTGATTTAGTGAATTTGTAATGATTGTTGAATTTGTTTCTTCTTTACTGGAACCATTATTGAGCGAACAATATTTCTTGTAGCATAATGCCGTATTGTGTTGACCTTTGCAGTGGAAGCATATACGTCTTTTTTGTTTGCAGTCACTTGTCGCATGCTTCATACGGAAGCAATTAGTGCAAGCCTTAAGCTCCTTCAGGCGCTCGAATCGTTGTTTAGCCGTAAGGCAGTTCGGGCATTCACTATCCCAATGATTTTTGTTACAAAATATACAAGGTCTTCTTTCCTTGTTAAATTTTATTTTACTACTAGACTGAAGGTTCTTAACTTCATTCAATTGTTTTGTTATAAATAAGGCGGAAGTTCCTCTTCCCCTTTGAAACTGAAGTGCTCTTTTTGGGATTGGTTCTAGTGGAGTTTTCTGATTCCTATTTACCTCTTCATTTCTTTGAATTAATATCATTAAAAATTTTCGTAAATCACTTACGGACCAGGTTTCCCTTTCTGTTTTTGTTTGATAGACCTTATCCAGAATCCATGTTGGTAGTTTGCTTTCAATTGTTACTTCGATGCTGGAGTGCTCTAAATTCTCGCCTATTGCTTCTAATTGACGAAGGATTTTCTCCATTGCTTCCACTTTTGTTTTCCATTCTTTGTCGTTCCGTTGAATAGAATAAAACTCGTTGTATAATGATTTCTTTATAGTAATAGGATTACCATATTTGTCGATTAAGACCTGTCTTATCAAATCGTAATTCTCTGGAACTATGTCAAATCCTCTTATTGCTTCTAAGGCTTCACCCTTTAAGCATGAAATCAAATAAGTGAGCTTTTGAATATTTGGAATCTCCTGCAGGTGTATGGCTGCATTAAAACTGTTCCAAAATTCTCGCCACAATTTTGGATCCCCACTAAAGACTGGTAGTGGTAGCTGTGGCAGATTTATTGTTGAATGATAACTGGGTGAGGGTCTCTCCATTTTCTTTTCTTTGGTACTCATGGACTTCTCTTGTTGGAAGGCTGATTCAAAGTCATTATAACATGATGTTAGTGTAATGATAGCCTCCTTACTAGTATTAATCATATGAAGAATACCTTGTTTGTCGTTGACCATTTTCTCGTATTTCTCTTCTTCCTCCTTTCTCTTTGTTGTTGTCGTGATCTGTTGTATGAAGTCCAGCCATTTTTGGTTGATTGTCTCCAAAGTCCCAACATACATCTCGAGCCGCTTGGCTTTGTCCTTGACGATTCGCTTCTTGATTTCGTATTACTGCTTCTGTTCCTCCAGTGGCAGGTTTCGATCTGGTGGTAACAATTCGAGTTTCTTGATCTCGTCCAGAAGTTCGATCAGTCTGTCAACTGTTGGTTTCGCTGATTGACTGAGAGAGGTCGCCATATTACCTCACCTCGGGCACCAAAAATTTTGTTGTGAAAGTTTTGCGGACACCAACGGCTCGTGGAGCTCAATCTCAAACTTGGGTAATTAAACCTTTATTTAACATAAAACAAATAATAGCGCATTTTAACAAAACACGTAAACTATAAAAATACAAAATTACAAGGTATGAGAAACATCCCAAAACCACCCAAAAACATAAAGTAAATGATGGTTATGGGAGGATTGGTTGGTTTATATATAAGATTGATTTGACGAATGGGAATTAGATGGAAGAATTTCTCATGGATGAAAAAACAAGATTGTTAACAATGAATATATTTAAATAAAGTAAAGATTAGTTTTATTGTGTGAGGAAGATGAAATAGATTAGTATGATTTAAGGGTCTAGACGTTGATTAATTGCAAATGTATCTCTTTAGATTTGAATAAAGATAACAAAAAAAACACATTGGAATTCGATGGGAATAAATCTAAGAATTATAAATGAGATGAATAATGAGTCATGGATGGAGGGAATTATCTCTATTTTTTCTTAAGGATTTATTCCAACTTTCGCGTCTTTCGCGACAACACATGAAAATTTCGTCGACTAACGTTTTTTAAAAAAAAAAACTTAACTAAATTTCTAATTTTATTGCAGATTTAACACCAATCAATCGACAGTACAGTTTAATTGTTTAGTTCTTGTAATTTAATTAAAATCATCAAATTAAAAATTTAATTGAAACTTAGCACAAAATATAAATTTGAAATGTTTTGAAATCTATTATATTCTAATATTGTTCAATTTGTTATTTCATAGTTAAAAAATATTTTGAAATATATTTTCACATGTTTTATGCTAACTGATTAAAGTTATTAGTTTAGTTTATTCATATTTCATTTAATTTTTAATAAAAGTTTGGATAATTTGCATAACTAATAGCTGATTAGTGATCAATTTGTATAAATTTTTTAAATTAACAAAAAAGTAATAAATACCAATTGCTATATATATAACAGTTTATTTTACACAAATTTCTTCAAATTAACTGGTCGATTGATTAAGTGTATGATAAATTCGAAAAAGTGACTCATTCATTTGATAATTATTCATATTTCATGCTAACTTGGCAACGGCAAATATATTCTGGGGCACCAAAAATTCAGATGCCTAACATTATATATACCTATACAGTTTGCCCAGAAGGACGGGTATGTTGTAGATATACATATTTCCCAAAAATGCAAATCTCGTTTGTGTGGTAAAAATTATAAAATGATAAAATTGAATTTTTATTAATGTAAAAATGAAAAATAATTTGCAGTATATTTATATTATCGGTGCAAATATTTATATTCGCACAACGGTTAATGTTGAAATAACTCAAAAATTAGCATTATGGATTTTTGATTGTGCTAAATTAAACGTAAGTGCGCTTTAACTGTGCTAAATTAAACGTAAGTGTGCTTTGATTGTGCTGAATTAACACGTAAATGTGCTTTAATTGTGCTAAATTAACACGTAAATGTGCTTTAATTGTGCTAAATTAACACGTAAATGTGCTTTAATTGTGTTAAATTAACACGTAAATATGCTTTGATTGTGCTAAATTAGGACGTAGGTATGCTTTAATTATGCTAAATTAAACGTGACTGCTTTTACTATCATTATCAGGCAAATAAAATTGATTATAATATCAATTACGATTTATTAGCTTTTATTCACGTTGTTTTTTTTCTTTTTCACTCTTTTTTTAAATTAGATATTTTAGATGTCAATATATAACCTACATTATGAGACTTATCCAGGTAAAATTGTTGATTTCTATTCATTAAGTGCTAAAAAATGCGTACTGCTTATGTATAATAATGAAATGAAATTGCTAACACAATATTTATTGGTAATGAATAAGGAAACAAATGATACGGTTGAAATTTTATGCCGAAATTGGAAAATTGATGCATCTGAAGCACTTCGAGTTGGTATGATATTAAATTATTTATATATTAATTTGTAAATATATTAACTTATTTATATATTATGTATTAATTACAGATATTAATTAATTAATTAATTAGTGAAAAATTATTAAATTAGAAGAAGAAAATGAATAAATAAAATAATTGCATAAGTTAAAAGTTATAGAAAAAAATAAAGTATGAAAGTAATTTTTTTATTAGAAAATAGTAATTTTTTATTGAAAGTATTTATTTTTATTCCTATTTTTTTTTTTATTTTTATTTTTAAGAAAAATTTTTGTTTGTATTTATTAGATATTAATTCTGACTGAAATTATTAAAAACATTTAAAGTTGTTTACACTTAATAATATTGAAAATATTAATAAATATTAACAAGTTTATACTGTATATACAAATTTATAGTATAATTTATAGTATACAGAAAAAAATTCATTTTTTTATTTTTGACAAAACATTTTTTTACTAATTTTTTTCTTTAAAAAATCAAAAATTTTTTGAACATTTTTTATTGATACTTTCAAATATTATTAGATTATTCGTCAATAATAAAATATTTCTGTATATCTTATTTTAACTTCATTTCCATTAATTGTCTATAAATTATGAAAATCGTTATTCTTCTTTTTCTTTTTTGAAAAAAAACTTTTTCTTTGCTTTTGATGTTTTGGGTCTGACTTAACTTCACTTTTTTTAATTATAAATTATAACTAATAATAAATATTAATTACTTCTGCTAAAGTAATGAATATGATTAAAATTAATCATTTAGTTTGATCAGAATAAAGAAACCTTTTATTTCTTTTAATCATTTTTAGGATACGGTGGTTTACCGTTTGGGTATATTGTAGTAAGCGGTTATACAACACCAGAATTAGGAAATGTTTTGGATGTACGAATGTTACCCGCTGATCCAGAATCAATGACAATTCCGGCAGTCAATATGGATATTCCGGTTAAAAATTCTAGAAGATTATTTCATGATTATTCTCGAATATAATTATTGATTATAGGCTAAAATATAAATCCATTTAGCATTTATTACTATAATTACTTGACCCTTAATTAATCTATAATTGAAGTACTCATATTTAAATAGAATCAAAATATTACTTAAATATNTAACGTCCAAACCCTTAAGTCATGCTAATCCATTTCCTGTTTTCTCACGCACTAAAGCTAATTTTGTTAACAATCTTGTTTTCTCATCTATGAGAAATTCCTCCATCTAATTTCCATTCGTTAAATCAGTCTTATATATAAACCAACCAATCCTCCCATAACCATCGTTTACTTTATGTTTTGGGTGGTTTTGGGATGCGTCTAATACTTTATAATTTTGTATTATTTTACCATTTTTATATTATTGCATTTTATATAGTTTACGCGTTTGTTAATCTGTGTAGCGTCCGTACGATATGTATAATGCGCTATTATTTGTTTTATGTTAAATAAAGGTTTAATTACCCAAGTTTGAGGTTTATTAATCTTCCTACTGTATTGCAATAATTCGAATATCAACCAACAGACAACCTTTCACGACAACTTCAGTGACCGACTGATGGAACTCATTCATCAGTTAGAAAAAACTAGTGCAGAAAGAAAGATGTCCAAACATGAAAAGTATTTCAATTCTATCTTCGCTTAAAAACAAATTTAGTATTCCATAGTGCGGTGAAAAGACATAATGCTATAAGACAGTGACAATGTCTGCTTTTATCCGAATAAGGCTACCTAAAGCTACTTAAAACTTATAAAAAATTTAAAAAAAATCAAAATTAATGTAGCCGACTAAACGACGCAGCACGATGACCGATGCAACAAGTTTCATCTGGGAGAGAATCAACTGAGGACGACGCTATACGTAATATTTCGCGAATGTGATGCAAAATTAAATCGATAGCAACATTATTATCAGCACACGTGGAACAATAATATCAGTATACTTCTTGGTCGGTAACCAAAATTCCTCAAATGCTGGTTCCACAAGATTCAAGTACTGATGGAGAACCTAAAAGTAGAAAAATAATTGAAAATTTTAGGTCTATTTGCATTGCACATTTCCATCGACTTTTATACAAAAAAATTCATTTTTATAACATACTGAATAGTAAAAAAGCACATGTAAATAAGAATTTTTTCGAGTCATTTACTTGGGATAGCGAGCGTCCCCTCTCCTGGGTATCTCTTTGGACACGTCGGCTAGACGATCACCGGAGTTAGCATCAACAAACAGTTTCATATCAACAACAAACAGTTTCATAAAAGATTTCGCAATTCTGACAGGCAACCAGATAATAAAAATGCAATTTAACGATGTGGATATTTGACCTTAACAAAAAGCCATTTTAAGCGGTATAGCAGGGGCAATTTCTCTTTATGGATGTTACAACGATCGACGAATTGGGGGACAGTGGTCTTAGGACAGCTACAGGACGACGCGATTTTAACTGATAAACGGATAACCCTTTGTTACAAACGACGTAGCTGGAAAGCGAGGAGAAGCAGTCAAGAATCTCTTTGTTCATAAATTAACCTCGCTTTACACACATTATATTGTATAAAATACATGACAATTAAATGCATGTAATAGGCTATTGTAACAAGATATCTATGCTTAAACAAATCTCCTTTCTTCCCAATTTCACATTTTTTGATCTTCAGTCTCAATTAACTCCAACACCAGCTCTTAATTGCAGTTAATCATTTTTTACAATTGTACATTTATAGTGTGGTTGCGGTTTCAGCTCTCTGGTAATGTTTAGCGTTTTATAACTGTGTAGCATC
>SSBO01000003.1:9172032-9183087 GCA_005281725.1 Wuchereria bancrofti
AATTAATGCAGAACTAGAAATATTAGCTCAAAAACACGAAATTATCAACTTAAAGACTGATCTACTAAGGACAGAGTCTCTCTGGACAGAATTAGATCAACAAGGAGAAGAGTTAATTGAACAACTAACAGAACAATTTGAGAAGACTACTGAAACAATAGAAGAAGAGTTAGTAACCATAATAGCTCATTGGAAACTCATTTCTATTAGTGTATTTAGTTCTGTAATTCTAATCATAGTAATTATTGTAGAACTAAAATTTAAACTAATTATTCTCATTTTTCATTTTTTATGTGTCAAAAAACCAATTCGGAGGGAACTCATTTCTAAGAAATTAGTCCAAATACCTCTAATGGAAAGGGGAATTCACCAATCCTATAATCAACCCATTACTTTCTCTTATGTCCCAATCATCCATTCCTTAAATCCATCAAATCTCCTCGCTCCGGAATGTCGCGAAAGACGCGAAAGTTGGAATAAATCCTTAAGAAAAAATAGAAAAAATTCCCTCCACCCATGACTCATTAATCATCTCATTTATAATTCTTAGATTTATTCCCATCGAATTCCAATGCGTTTTTTTGTTATCTTTATTCAAATCTAAACCTTTAAATCATGCTAATTCATTTCCTGTTTTCTCACGCACTAAAGCTAATTTTGTTAACAATCTTGTTTTCTCATCTATGAGAAATTCCTCCATTTAATTTCCATTTGTTAAATCAGTCTTATATATAAACCAACCAATCCTCCCATAACCATCATTTACTTTATGTTTTTGGGTGGTTTTGGGATGTTTCTCATACCTTGTAATTTTGTATTTTTATAGTTTACGTGTTTTGTTAAACTGCGCTATTATTGTTTTATGTTAAATAAAGGTTTAATTNTCTGTAAATCTTCCACTATCTAAAACAAAACACTTCTTTAGCTTACATAAATAAGAATAAAAATATTAATCCAACAAACTATCAAAACTGATTAATAAAATAGCTTACAGTGCAATTTGCATCAATGTTGACCGACCTTTCGAAAGGAATTCATAATGTCACAAATGGCCCAGCACAATTTTTGCTATCATTCATTGCAAATTGGTAATCAGCAAAGATATGAAAACGAATCTCACCTGATCATACACTCTCTCCTCCAAGCATATTATCACATCAAATTTCCCACTGAAATGTTGAAACTTCTGTGGCATATCCTTTATTCTACGATTACGATCCAACATATTCAACAAACCATTCTGCGTATATCTGAAAATATTCATTAATTAAAATATTAATTGAAATAAAATGGAAAGATACATTTCTTTATGTAATCTGAATATAACACGAAGACAGGTATAAACATGTAGCAAAACATAGCAAAACCAAAAGGACAGAGGAAAATAAAGAGAACAGAACGATGCTTACAATTGAGGGTCTTTTTGTTTCAGGTCATTGTATATAAAATCATATGTGGCCACACCAAAATCATAGCAATTTGGCCTATCCGGTGTAGGTCCTGGTAATTTGACCTGACTTCCTGAACCAAATGATTCTACACTGAAACCCCTCTTCCTGAAAATGAAAAACGTTGAGATATCAAAATTTCACATATGAGTCATTCTTTTCTTCAGTGTGTTATTGTGATGGTCGTTACAATACTCTTTGTTCTACGACATTCTTTATTACATTAAATTTGCTACTACTAATTTGTGACAAAGTCTTCTTAACATTTTCATAATCACAAATTTGTAGTGGGACCACACCGAATTGAGCTTTCAACCTTCTTATGTTGAAAACAAATCTTCTTAGTCTTCGCATAAAATAAAATAACTAGAAACAATTGTCAAGCCCAATATAGTATCTCTTAAAAACCTCTAGAAGAAAGCCAGCCCTGCTAACTCAAGAAGCAGTATCACTATGAGCCGATCAAGATATCAACTATTTTTCAATAAATTCTAGAAAAGACAAAAGCAATTTTCCATTCTTACGATACATCCGAGCTGTCTCACAACTACACCACCGATGTTATCTTGAAATGAAAGAGCAACATAATGTTTAAACAGTTCTACTTCGAATTCAATGGCGATATAATCAAAACTTACTGCAGGAAACTGTGAGCCTCCATACTTCTATTCATATTGCTCGAGCAACTTACGGCAAAGCGTAATTTCCCCATGCTCGCACTACCCTAATATTTTCTTTGACGACGCGATTTTGCGATGTACCAATACAGTGACGTATATGACCTTGCTGGCACAGAATTTGAATTAGTGAAATGCAACAGAACTGCTGGAATCAAAATCACTTTATTTTCTATTTTTCTCCAGCAAAATATTAAACATTCAAATGATAAAAGTATATTCTTAATGAAACATTATCGTCAACTGTATAAAATACAATCATTAGTCAACTGAATACAATATAATAATCTAATCTCCCCTAACACCTAATTTATTCTTAATCAATTCAGGCTTAATGCAATAGAATCCGCTGGTATTTTATACAAAATTCAATATCATATCAAAGAAATAGTAGGAAAATCAATCATTTCATATTATAATTTGCTGTTCAAAAGATTCAGAAAGTACCTAGTACTACTTTTCCACAGCGAAGTGAGAAATACTACGCCAAAGCATACATATAAAATATTATCCAAATTTGAAAACACCTACACCTGAAAATCAAAAGTGTTACAATTTCAAAATAACTTAGTACGGAAATAATAGAACAAAAAATGACAGAAATGTAATAAGTAAATGACAGATTGAGAGTAGTGACATAATACAATAATTTCATTAAAAGAAAAAGACAATACAGTGCAAAAACAAAAAACATGTCAGCGAATGAGGAAAGTGAAAACTGTTTAATCCTTTAAAAATGAATAAATTAAAGACTGAAAGCGTATTGAAAGTATAAATAGAGCTAAAGCTTTGGAAGAAGAAACAGTGCAAAAAACAAAACATTAACTAACTTTTATTGACATATACAATAATTATAAACAAAATAAGAAAAATTAAGTACTAAATATCAAAAATATTAAAAATTTTAAGAAAAATGACTAGAAATAATACACTATGAATTAAAATAAGAGTAAATTCCACAAGTAACGACGGCTATAGCGTCATTTGATTGACGTAAATTACAATTGAACAAAATTAAAGTCTCCATTCATCAACAGTAACCATGAAATCGTTGTAAGAGCTCAATTAACCTGATGCAGCCTATGGAATTTTTTGTTTTACATTATACAAAAACTTCCCATTTAGTTTTGTTATTGGGCGGTGAATAGTGACGTAAAGAGATAAGGTCGAAATTTTTACCTTCACAAAGGTTAATGTAGAATTTCTGAAGTTTTCATTTTTAATTTAATTTTGAATTATGATTAATACACATGTCGCGAAAGACGCGAAAGTTGGAATAAATCCTTAAGAAAAAATAGAGATAATTCCCTCCATCCATGACTCATTATTCATCTCATTTATAATTCTTAGATTTATTCCCATCGAATTCCAATGTGTTTTTTTTGTTATCTTTATTCAAATCTAAAGAGATACATTTGCAATTAATCAACGTCTAGACCCTTAAATCATACTAATCTATTTCATCTTCCTCACACAATAAAACTAATCTTTACTTTATTTAAATATATTCATTGTTAACAATCTTGTTTTTTCATCCATGAGAAATTCTTCCATCTAATTCCCATTCGTCAAATCAATCTTATATATAAACCAACCAATCCTCCCATAACCATCATTTACTTTATGTTTTTGGGTGGTTTTGGGATGCGTCTAATACCTTGTAATTTGTATTTTTATAGTTTACGTGTTTTGTTAAACTGCGCTATTATTTGTTTTATGTTAAATAAAGGTTTAATTACCCAAGTTTGAGATTGAGCTCCACGAGCCGTTGGTGTCCGCAAAACTTTCACAACAAAATTTTTGGTGCCCGAGGTGAGGTAATATGGCGACCTCTCTCAGTCAATCAGCGAAACCAACAGTTGACAGACTGATCGAACTTCTGGACGAGATCAAGAAACTCGAATTGTTACCACCAGATCGAAACCTGCCACTGGAGGAACAGAAGCAGTAATACGAAATCAAGAAGCGAATCGTCAAGGACAAAGCCAAGCGGCTCGAGATGTATGTTGGGACTTTGGAGACAATAAACCAAAAATGGCTGGACTTCATACAACAGATCACGACAACAACAAAGAGAAAGGAGGAAGAAGAGTCAGGTAGTGTAGTGGGACCACGATATAACATATTATTCAGACTTTTTTCTCCTTTAATACGGGCCGAAGCGTCATAGACAATTCGTAATTTTGTAGTTGTCTTTCCCGGAGTTAGTACTTCATGATGAGGTAAATAATGTAAAATACCTTCTTGATCCATGTTTGCTGTCACTTTCTCAATAATATTCGACAGTAATTGCTCTTTGATTATCTCGTCATAACGTTTGAGCAAAGATTGATTGGATTGAAGTCGTTTGACTAATGTCTTTAATCGTCCATAACAAAGACCATAATTGTCTTGTAAGTTAATTTTCTTATCTTTCCATGGCCAACAAACTTGATACCTATTGTTTTCCTTAGTAATACTATTTTTAAATTGTTTTAGTGCCTCCTCATCATCTTGATCATTTGGTTGTTCGTTAATCCCTATTACTTCCAATTTCCAAAACTGATCTACATCTGGATTGGTAATGACAGTAGTTACATTAATAGAATTAAGGCTATCAAGTTCG
Organism: Wuchereria bancrofti; assembly: GCA_005281725.1. Lineage (NCBI taxonomy): Eukaryota > Metazoa > Nematoda > Chromadorea > Rhabditida > Onchocercidae > Wuchereria > Wuchereria bancrofti. The sequence continues at coordinate 9,176,763 of SSBO01000003.1, forward strand.
CAAGTCATATTAGTATATCCACAACCTGTTATTATCAATCCTACCTTGGTGTGAAGTAAATAAAAACCTGATAGCATACTGTGGCCTTTGTAAGGTTGCATGAATTCGAAGAAATGGTCTACTCCGATAATGATATCGGGTCGCCTCCAATATCCTTCCGATTCATCTAACTGTTTCTGACGTGTAATAAATTTCATATCATAAGAACTTGGATTAATAATTTGTAGTTTATCTGTTAAATAGTCTAATGCATAAGCGTTAATAGTCATGATTTTAGATTCTAAAGTTCTTACTCCTAATTTTACCTTATTAGTTTGGTAGAGTTTGGGAAATTGATTGCCAAAAGAAAAAAGTTTTAATTCTTCCTTTGTGGTTTCAGCTAGACCTAAACGACTAGCTAATTTTCTTGAAATGAAAGATGATTGGGAACCTGGATCAAATAATACTAAAGCGTCTTCTCGAATGTCATGCTTACTTGGGTTAACTGCTTCAATTTCTTTGCACATTAATAAAACCTTCTTGCCTTGATGATTGATCGGTTGATTTAGTGAATTTGTAATGATTGTTGAATTTGTTTCTTCTTTACTGGAACCATTATTGAGCGAACAATATTTCTTGTAGCATAATGCCGTATTGTGTTGACCTTTGCAGTGGAAGCATATACGTCTTTTTTGTTTGCAGTCACTTGTCGCATGCTTCATACGGAAGCAATTAGTGCAAGCCTTAAGCTCCTTCAGGCGCTCGAATCGTTGTTTAGCCGTAAGGCAGTTCGGGCATTCACTATCCCAATGATTTTTGTTACAAAATATACAAGGTCTTCTTTCCTTGTTAAATTTTATTTTACTACTAGACTGAAGGTTCTTAACTTCATTCAATTGTTTTGTTATAAATAAGGCGGAAGTTCCTCTTCCCCTTTGAAACTGAAGTGCTCTTTTTGGGATTGGTTCTAGTGGAGTTTTCTGATTCCTATTTACCTCTTCATTTCTTTGAATTAATATCATTAAAAATTTTCGTAAATCACTTACGGACCAGGTTTCCCTTTCTGTTTTTGTTTGATAGACCTTATCCAGAATCCATGTTGGTAGTTTGCTTTCAATTGTTACTTCGATGCTGGAGTGCTCTAAATTCTCGCCTATTGCTTCTAATTGACGAAGGATTTTCTCCATTGCTTCCACTTTTGTTTTCCATTCTTTGTCGTTCCGTTGAATAGAATAAAACTCGTTGTATAATGATTTCTTTATAGTAATAGGATTACCATATTTGTCGATTAAGACCTGTCTTATCAAATCGTAATTCTCTGGAACTATGTCAAATCCTCTTATTGCTTCTAAGGCTTCACCCTTTAAGCATGAAATCAAATAAGTGAGCTTTTGAATATTTGGAATCTCCTGCAGGTGTATGGCTGCATTAAAACTGTTCCAAAATTCTCGCCACAATTTTGGATCCCCACTAAAGACTGGTAGTGGTAGCTGTGGCAGATTTATTGTTGAATGATAACTGGGTGAGGGTCTCTCCATTTTCTTTTCTTTGGTACTCATGGACTTCTCTTGTTGGAAGGCTGATTCAAAGTCATTATAACATGATGTTAGTGTAATGATAGCCTCCTTACTAGTATTAATCATATGAAGAATACCTTGTTTGTCGTTGACCATTTTCTCGTATTTCTCTTCTTCCTCCTTTCTCTTTGTTGTTGTCGTGATCTGTTGTATGAAGTCCAGCCATTTTTGGTTGATTGTCTCCAAAGTCCCAACATACATCTCGAGCCGCTTGGCTTTGTCCTTGACGATTCGCTTCTTGATTTCGTATTACTGCTTCTGTTCCTCCAGTGGCAGGTTTCGATCTGGTGGTAACAATTCGAGTTTCTTGATCTCGTCCAGAAGTTCGATCAGTCTGTCAACTGTTGGTTTCGCTGATTGACTGAGAGAGGTCGCCATATTACCTCACCTCGGGCACCAAAAATTTTGTTGTGAAAGTTTTGCGGACACCAACGGCTCGTGGAGCTCAATCTCAAACTTGGGTAATTAAACCTTTATTTAACATAAAACAAATAATAGCGCATTTTAACAAAACACGTAAACTATAAAAATACAAAATTACAAGGTATGAGAAACATCCCAAAACCACCCAAAAACATAAAGTAAATGATGGTTATGGGAGGATTGGTTGGTTTATATATAAGATTGATTTGACGAATGGGAATTAGATGGAAGAATTTCTCATGGATGAAAAAACAAGATTGTTAACAATGAATATATTTAAATAAAGTAAAGATTAGTTTTATTGTGTGAGGAAGATGAAATAGATTAGTATGATTTAAGGGTCTAGACGTTGATTAATTGCAAATGTATCTCTTTAGATTTGAATAAAGATAACAAAAAAAACACATTGGAATTCGATGGGAATAAATCTAAGAATTATAAATGAGATGAATAATGAGTCATGGATGGAGGGAATTATCTCTATTTTTTCTTAAGGATTTATTCCAACTTTCGCGTCTTTCGCGACAACACATGAAAATTTCGTCGACTAACGTTTTTTAAAAAAAAAAACTTAACTAAATTTCTAATTTTATTGCAGATTTAACACCAATCAATCGACAGTACAGTTTAATTGTTTAGTTCTTGTAATTTAATTAAAATCATCAAATTAAAAATTTAATTGAAACTTAGCACAAAATATAAATTTGAAATGTTTTGAAATCTATTATATTCTAATATTGTTCAATTTGTTATTTCATAGTTAAAAAATATTTTGAAATATATTTTCACATGTTTTATGCTAACTGATTAAAGTTATTAGTTTAGTTTATTCATATTTCATTTAATTTTTAATAAAAGTTTGGATAATTTGCATAACTAATAGCTGATTAGTGATCAATTTGTATAAATTTTTTAAATTAACAAAAAAGTAATAAATACCAATTGCTATATATATAACAGTTTATTTTACACAAATTTCTTCAAATTAACTGGTCGATTGATTAAGTGTATGATAAATTCGAAAAAGTGACTCATTCATTTGATAATTATTCATATTTCATGCTAACTTGGCAACGGCAAATATATTCTGGGGCACCAAAAATTCAGATGCCTAACATTATATATACCTATACAGTTTGCCCAGAAGGACGGGTATGTTGTAGATATACATATTTCCCAAAAATGCAAATCTCGTTTGTGTGGTAAAAATTATAAAATGATAAAATTGAATTTTTATTAATGTAAAAATGAAAAATAATTTGCAGTATATTTATATTATCGGTGCAAATATTTATATTCGCACAACGGTTAATGTTGAAATAACTCAAAAATTAGCATTATGGATTTTTGATTGTGCTAAATTAAACGTAAGTGCGCTTTAACTGTGCTAAATTAAACGTAAGTGTGCTTTGATTGTGCTGAATTAACACGTAAATGTGCTTTAATTGTGCTAAATTAACACGTAAATGTGCTTTAATTGTGCTAAATTAACACGTAAATGTGCTTTAATTGTGTTAAATTAACACGTAAATATGCTTTGATTGTGCTAAATTAGGACGTAGGTATGCTTTAATTATGCTAAATTAAACGTGACTGCTTTTACTATCATTATCAGGCAAATAAAATTGATTATAATATCAATTACGATTTATTAGCTTTTATTCACGTTGTTTTTTTTCTTTTTCACTCTTTTTTTAAATTAGATATTTTAGATGTCAATATATAACCTACATTATGAGACTTATCCAGGTAAAATTGTTGATTTCTATTCATTAAGTGCTAAAAAATGCGTACTGCTTATGTATAATAATGAAATGAAATTGCTAACACAATATTTATTGGTAATGAATAAGGAAACAAATGATACGGTTGAAATTTTATGCCGAAATTGGAAAATTGATGCATCTGAAGCACTTCGAGTTGGTATGATATTAAATTATTTATATATTAATTTGTAAATATATTAACTTATTTATATATTATGTATTAATTACAGATATTAATTAATTAATTAATTAGTGAAAAATTATTAAATTAGAAGAAGAAAATGAATAAATAAAATAATTGCATAAGTTAAAAGTTATAGAAAAAAATAAAGTATGAAAGTAATTTTTTTATTAGAAAATAGTAATTTTTTATTGAAAGTATTTATTTTTATTCCTATTTTTTTTTTTATTTTTATTTTTAAGAAAAATTTTTGTTTGTATTTATTAGATATTAATTCTGACTGAAATTATTAAAAACATTTAAAGTTGTTTACACTTAATAATATTGAAAATATTAATAAATATTAACAAGTTTATACTGTATATACAAATTTATAGTATAATTTATAGTATACAGAAAAAAATTCATTTTTTTATTTTTGACAAAACATTTTTTTACTAATTTTTTTCTTTAAAAAATCAAAAATTTTTTGAACATTTTTTATTGATACTTTCAAATATTATTAGATTATTCGTCAATAATAAAATATTTCTGTATATCTTATTTTAACTTCATTTCCATTAATTGTCTATAAATTATGAAAATCGTTATTCTTCTTTTTCTTTTTTGAAAAAAAACTTTTTCTTTGCTTTTGATGTTTTGGGTCTGACTTAACTTCACTTTTTTTAATTATAAATTATAACTAATAATAAATATTAATTACTTCTGCTAAAGTAATGAATATGATTAAAATTAATCATTTAGTTTGATCAGAATAAAGAAACCTTTTATTTCTTTTAATCATTTTTAGGATACGGTGGTTTACCGTTTGGGTATATTGTAGTAAGCGGTTATACAACACCAGAATTAGGAAATGTTTTGGATGTACGAATGTTACCCGCTGATCCAGAATCAATGACAATTCCGGCAGTCAATATGGATATTCCGGTTAAAAATTCTAGAAGATTATTTCATGATTATTCTCGAATATAATTATTGATTATAGGCTAAAATATAAATCCATTTAGCATTTATTACTATAATTACTTGACCCTTAATTAATCTATAATTGAAGTACTCATATTTAAATAGAATCAAAATATTACTTAAATATTAAATATATTTGATGTTTTTCAATTTATTGCAATAATCACTTAAAAAATGAAAAAACCGCAATGATAGTAATATGTCTTGCTTTTTTACTTCTAATTTATCCTAGAAAAATTTCAAAATATTATAATAATAAAGTATTAAAACAGTAAAGTATGTATATATACAGTAAAGTATTCTTATGTTATTAATTAATATTAATTAATTCACCAGGTTGCAAGATTAGAATCACTGATAAAGCAATATCCATTACAAAATTTGGTTGTTTGGCCTGGTTCAGTACCACTGATAAATGATAAAGGACTTTATTTTTTGCTAACACGGTATTGCATTCATTCATTTCTATCATTTCAAAAATAACATTTATACTGGATAACTTTTACTCTTTTTTTTTTGTTGATAACAAATCTTTTATCTGTTCTTGTTTATTTATTTAAAATTATTCATTAATTAGCTACAAAATCTTATCAAACAAATATATGTATATTTTTGATTTTTTTTAAAATAAATCCTGATTTAAAATATTGAAAATTTTAAAAATATTCAGCATTTTTTTTTTTAAAGAAGAACAGGTCAAATGCTTGTTTATGAAACAAGTCTTCTTGGTGCGATTAAATTTTTACCAGATGGAACATATAATCCAATATTAATTGCAATAGATGATTCAGCTGTTAAGTAAGTTTTTATTTATATATATATTTTTTAAAACAATTTTATGTAAAAATATTTAGATGAGAGGAAGAATAACAAGAAATGAATGTATGCCATTTTTTTTTTTTTTGAAACTCTTTTGTTTATTTATTTTTTTATTTTATATATTTTTCCATTTTTTATTTATTTCCGAAATTCTTTGTCTATTTATTATTTTTTTACTTTTTTCTTTGAATAATTTATTTTAAATATGTTTTATTTTTACAGGCATCTGTCAGAACGAGAACTTTGTATTAATTATGTATCAATGTTAGCTCAACGTGATCGAACATGTTGGATGAATTCAATTGTACCAGCTGATCCATCTCACTGGAGAAATATTTTACAACGAATTATTACTATGATTTTTGGGTAAAATTTTTTAACAGGCATTTTTCCGAATGAGAATTTTGCATTAATTATATATCTATGTTAGAATATTAATTAATTAAATATTCATCAAATTAATAATAAATTATACTACTTTTGCATTTACCAAAAATTCTTTTTGTCTATTATCAGGAATCAAAAAAAAAAAATTTTTTTTTACAAATTAAAAGCTTTCTAAATTCAAGAAGAAAAAACATTTTTAATAAATATTATTAAATATTTTTAATTAT